>JAFFZR010025273.1:0-13570 GCA_018397195.1 Lethrus apterus | reverse complement strand
CTAGTTTCTTTCAAACAATTTCAAACTACAGAGTGAGCAACTGGAAGTGACCACCACGTGACCACATACGTCACAAAAATAGTGTCTTTTTTTGTTTTACTGCTACCCATACTGCTTATTGTATTTACGTTCTGTCATCTGTCATTTAACGTGTTTGAAAGCGCTAGTTTTTATGTTTCTCCAATTTATTTCTGTATTAAATGTATTCTTTTAAAAAGCAATTTATTTTTCTAAGTAAAAAAAGAATTCATTTTGAAGGTATACAAGTACTGATCAAGCTAATAATTTGACAGTTCTCTTCTTTTAAGGTTATATTTATAAAATAGTACCAACTTAGCAATGTCGCCACCTTAAAATTTGAAGTCACGTGGTGGTCACTTCGAATTGCTCACTCTGTATTTAAGACTGATTATTTTAGTCTTGTCTTCTCACAAGTATTCAGATTGGGAATTCCACGTTTCCATAGTCCTTTATCTTGGATATTGGAATAGGTTATAAAGACGACTGTGTCTGCAACCAAAAATTTAGCACTGACAAGGTCCTAAGAAGTTAGGATTAATGAAGAATAAATAAATTCTGAATTTAGATATAAATGTATTTATTTGTTTCCTTTCCTAAGATGATCTTTTAAGATTTTTCTTATCCCCAATTTATCCCCTGAAAATATTCACTATTATTTGATGTAACACGTCACTGACATTCAAATCCGACAAGGAACAAAGTTTCCACGTAGAGTGACCAACTTGTTAACTTTCCATGTAGACTATGCTTTTCAAAATTATACAATTTTTCTTATTTCTTACAACATTGTCAAAACAGTGTTTCAAATACGAAGTAATTTTAATGATTTGAAGTAACTTTGAAAATCGAAATATTCCCGCATGTTTATTCGTTCCTATAAATAAAGAAATCGAGTCGTGGACACATACCTTCGAATGCACATCGATCTGATTCAACGGTAACATTCTTTATTAATTAGGAACGAATGGTAGATGTTTATCAACACTAGAAGCCGGACGAAACATTTATGGTAGCTACCGACACTCAGTTTATCTATCCATTCGAATTCCTCCGGATAACGATCTCGACAAAAGAAAAACATAGATGAAAAAACTAATCATCGCAATAGTTAATTTCTCACCGTCCGTTTGTTGTGGTTCACGATTTTTTCTTCTCTCATTCGCCGCACGTATGCTTTCGACAAAAATGCCGTTCGTCCGTCGAAAATAATTACAGGTCACGATCGAATTCGTCCGATAGTTGATTGTTTGATTGAAGTTATAGAAGCCGAAAACATCGAAAGACCGAAAGACAATTAATTAATAATAATAATTGATAAGAATAATAATTGATGAGAATAATCATTGATAACAATAATAATTGACAATCGAACGAAATAAAATACGTTTATCGATAATTTTGTAAATTGTGATTTCTTTCAAAATTGATTTCTTATTGTTGCAGGATCTTCTCGAACAGTTATTTAAACTATTTGATCAGGACCGAGATCAACTACTTCTGCAAGAAAATTGGATCGAATTTTTAAAAGCTCGCCTGACGTAAGTAATTGAAGTCCAGAATAAGTTCAGTTTAGATAAAAAAAATTTTTTTGTAATTTGGCCATAAATGAAGTACTTTTTTCTTACCCTGCGCTTTTGTCGTATGACTGGCTTTTTCTGAAAATTCCTTAACAATTCTAACGCAAAATTACCTGTTCGAGCCTCTATATTTTTTATGTTTCAACCTCAAAAACAAATAAATTATTTCAAAATAATGAAAAAAATGTTAGTAAATCGAAAATACAGAAAATATGGCGCACATACTAGAAAATAGTGGCCCATTTAAAAAATCAAATGAGACGCTACTGGCTTGAAAATTTCCTCAATATTTTTTTTTTTTTTTGTTCAAACTGAACAAAATAAAATTTGTTATTTTTCCAGCGATGAAAAACAAATAGATTTCGTGGAGCAGGTCGAAAGTGTCGCGTACTGCCTATGTGGGGATGGGCCAATCACTCTTGAGCAATTTTATCAAATATTTCACGCCAAAGGCGTAAGTATAAAAAATTAATTAATAATTAAAAAAAAACAATAAAAAAATCTATAAACAATTCAACCACTTCAATACACTTCAAAACTAATATTAATGTTTATTTTCTATTTATTAGGTTGTTGATAAAATATATAGATTGATAGATCAAGAAAATTTGGGAACTATAACATCAGAACAAATCATGGATTTCTTAGCTAGCGTAACAAATTCCAGGTAAATATTAATAATAATAGTAATAATAGTAAGTGTTCATAAATTACGTCTGAACACACGTCAATGTAATCGTTTTTTTTTTTGTTTGCATAATTTTTATTAAATTGTGTTTTAGGCCACGAACTGGTTTCGACAAGGGCAGTTTGGAATGGTTGGAGAAGTTGTTCAGACAGACGGTGGGCAACGAAAGGGAGATCAGGAGGGAAGATTTCAAAAAAATCGTCATATCAAAAAATGTAAGTTTTTATTGGGGGTTGACACAAACATAATCAGATGGATATTCAAATTTGTTATTCGTCCTTAATTTTACGTTGAATATATTTTTTAATTTTTTTTTTTATAATTCTTAACTTAACGAAAAGATTTTGCTGTCATGTAATAATTTACCCCAAATTTTCAGCCATTTTTCACCGAAAGAGTCTTCCAAATCTTCGATAAAGACAATTCCGGATCGATATCACTGCAAGAATTCTTGGACGCAATGCATCAATTCGCAGGTCAATCGCCAGACGACAAAATTAGATTCCTCTTCAAAGTTTACGACTTAGACGGTACGTAGAAGATTTTTACTGCAACGTTGACAACGTTAAAAACTGTTCAGGTGATGGTCTTATCCAGCATAAAGAACTCCAGCACGTTATGCGAGCTTGCATGGAGGAAAACGGTATGCAGTTTAGCGAAGATCAAATCGACGATTTGACCGTCGCCATGTTCGAAGACGCGGATACGAACAACAGAGGGGCGATAACGTACGAAGCTTTAAAACACCAATTGGAAAAGCACGGTGGGCTTTTGGAAAATTTATCAATAAGGTTAGAATTGGCGATATGTTTTTTTTTTAGGATTTAAAGAATTCTTTTCGCAGCATTGATCGTTGGTTGGTACCGCCTAAGCCGAATCCTCCTGCGACGTTCTACGCAAAAATTAAATCCCTCCAACCGTACCAACTGACCAAACCTTACATGAAAAATAATTATGTTTATTTGGTGTTTTTGGCCGCGTTTGTTTTTGTTAACGTGGCGCTTTTCATCTCCAGGGCTCATCAGTATAGGGAATCGAACGGGTTCACGATTTTTGCCCGAGCTTGTGGTAAATACCTTAAATAAATTTTCCATACAATTATGAATTTCATTCTAGGACAGTGTTTGAATTTTAACTGTATGTTCATTTTGGTACTGATGCTGAGACAATGCATAACGTTTTTGAGATCTCGAGGTTTCAGTGCATTTTTACCGTTGGATCAGCACATCTACTTCCACAAACTCACCGGTTGGCTTATTTTCGCATACAGCTTCGTCCACACCGTAATGCATATATTAAATTTCAGTAAGTTTCGACCGTAAATAAGAAAAAGTGACGCAATACGTTACGTTTAGGTTTAGTGGTCACGAAAATGTGCAACAACGGTTCTGAAATTCCCGGAGTTTGTAACAGCACTTTGAACAATAATTGGACGACCGGTGAGTGGCTTTTTACGAGCAAACCACAAAAATTCGGGTTAGTGCCAGGACTGGCCAATCCAACTGGCGTCGTGTTATTCGTGATACTCGTCATTATGTTCGTTTGTTCGCAAGCGTTTGTCAGACGCGGTGGTTGTTTTGAGGTAAATTCCTTGCCTTATTTTGCAAATTTTACCAACTGATTTCTAGATCTTTTACTGGACACATTTACTGTACATACCGTTTTGGTTGTTGCTTATACTTCACGGTCCCAATTATTGGAAGTGGTTTATCATACCGGGTGTTATGGCAATTTTAGAGCGCATCTTAAGACTAGCATGGATGAAAAGCGAAAGGGGAAAGACTTACATCAGTTCTGGACTCTTATTACCTTCGAAAGTCACCCATCTGGTCATAAAACGTCCTTTACATTTCGATTTCCATCCCGGCGATTACGCTTTCGTGAATATTCCAGCGATTGCAAAATATGAATGGCATCCATTTACGATCAGTAGCGCACCCGAACAGGAAGGTATTGAACTAATATTTTCCCTTTGTTATTACGGAGCAAATATTTCAGATTACATGTGGTTACATATTCGCGCGGTGGGAGAATGGACAAACCGTCTTTACGAATATTTCGAAAAAGAACAAGAAAGATTACATAACGGGGAGATTTGTCCGATGGGCGCAGCCGTAGATAAAGAGGCCACATCAAACGGAAGTCTGGAGAATAACTTTCAAAATCCCATAAAGAAAATTCAAGCGACAATCACGCGCACTTTTTCCAATCGAGAACCGACGAGGAAACCCGTACAGTTGATCGGATTCAATCATGGAAATCTTCAAAACGAAGATAGAAATAAAGTGTCCGCATCAGAAGGCGATCTGAACAATCGAGCATCGTGCAGCACTGGTAAAACCTTATCCCTTGTCTGTTTCTCCCATTTTTCGTCAATATTCACCTTCAACAATATTTTTTCAAAAAATCTGTCTGTCCATCACAAAATTGTTTTCATTTCTTCACTTTCTGCCAAAAGAACTATACCATAGACGCATGTCCGTAATCGTGTCTTTCCGTATTAAAGGACATTGTTTTTTCTGGACGTAAAAAAATTATGTTTTCTAGATTTATTCAATTATTCTGGCCGTCCAAGAAAACTAACTCCAGAGAAACGATTACACAGACTTCTTTTCACGACGAGCAAGGCTCCTCTTGAAAAATCCCTCTCGATGCCTGATATTCAAACGAAAGCCAAAAAACGTGAACGTCTCTTAGTGTAAGTGTATAATCATAGAAATAATACAAATTCTTGAATTTCATGCTTCATCTCTGGCCGTTTCGTCAATTCACCATCATCATAATGAATCACGAACTTCACCAGTATTGATCCTCTCACACTAGCTGCAAACTAACGTTAATTTCTGGGTTATACCCGTCGTCAGTACAGCTTCTGTGTGAGTCATCAATGCATGTCGAGTTAGCATACTCAAGACCGATCGGCAGTTGTTTTATCCGCTCGTAGAGAGATGCGGTCGGGGCACTTCGTAGTAACTACAAAGCCCGCAAGCCGCTGGGCACTAGGAGCCATAAGCAGACGGCCATCTGATGCTTCACTGTTTCACCGTTAGGTGGAGCTCGTGCATCAGGCGAGAATATCTGTATCATCAAGTTGCTTTTGTGATAAATGAAGAAGCGCCACGCTGACGAGTTCTAAAGACTGAATTTTTCTAAATTTACAATTTCGCCTATATAACCTTTAAAAATATACCCATAACCATAAAATTCCAGTTTACGCGAATACATGCGCTCCGAATCGGAAAAGAGCTTCGACGAATGCCAGATAAGACGGGCGAGATTGAAATCGCTCGGTTTGGCGTATTTGAGTCCTCAAAATAAATCGTTGGCACAAAGTTTCCGCTACATGAGGAATAAACCCACCATCATCGCGTTCAAAACGCCCAGTTTGGAGAATTGCGAGAATAGAGAATCGAGCACTTCGTTGGGCTCAATCGGTAAGGAGCGTTTAATTTTTGTATTTTGTGCAAATGAGAGTTTTAGGTCGACCGACTGTTGCCGTTTCTTACGTCGCTTCGCCGGAAAGACAAGTCGAAGAAGGTCGATTGCATTCGTTTACGGATATTTCTCCAAGTAACGTTCCGTTGAAACCCATGAATTATCCCGTTGGAAAGCCGTTGGAAGTAAGTTGTTTTATTAATTTGTACATTTTCAATTCTTTACGTTAAAAATTATGCCCGGCATAAAGGCATAAAGTCTGACAAATTTTGGTAATGGTCATAATTTTTTTATATCCAACATTTATTTGGATATAGTTGAGGAAAAAATAGACAGAAAAAAATCTGTTTATAGGTTTAAACAAACTTTCTTATAGCAGGTTGTACATACATGAATGTCGATATTGGGCGGACAGTGTTGACGTTAGACGATCAATTTTTTATTAAATGTTGAATGCAATTTTTTAAATGAAGAATGCCGAAACTTGTACTCTAATTCAATAAAGATCAGTGACATTTTTCATTTTGAATCTTTCCCTTTTTTTCTCCTTCCTTAACATTCCTTCTTTTCCTCCAAAACATCTATCCATCTGGAAATCCAAATGCAACAAAGTCCGCAATGACAAATGTATCTTTTGTTATCTAGCCTATAAGTGAAAGACCCACACCAAACGAAAGTGATGAAAACTTACTAAGTTTGGAAGAATTACTCACGGAACTACCACTTGGAACAGAGGTGAAACTAAATGTGTAAAATGTGCAAATTATACTGACACATCAATCGCAAATTGCATGTTGCTTTTAACAACAAATAAATGTTTTTATTATTTTAAAAATCATTGTTTTATGTTATTTTTCCAAAATTATTTATATGTTGACAAAATCTAAATTTTCAGATATATTTAGACGGTCCATATGGCGCACCTTCGAGTCACATATTTCGTGCCCAACACGCCGTCCTCATAGCGACCGGAATCGGCGTAACGCCCTTCGCGTCAATTTTGCAATCGATTATGCATCGATATTGGAAAGCGAGACACACGTGCCCTAAATGCAAGTTTTCTTGGGCGAGCGAGATACCACCAACCGTCATGAATTTACAAAAGGTACATTGGATTGAAATCTTCACAATAAACTCAGCCGCTGCGTTTTAGGTCGATTTCTTTTGGATCAACAGGGACCAACGTTCCTTCGAATGGTTCGTAAATTTACTCTCGCAGCTGGAAATCGAACAGGCTGAACTTGGAGGCGCCATGGAACGTTTCCTAGAGATGCATATGTACATAACGAGCGCTTTGCAAAAAACTGATATGAAAGCTGTCGGTTTACAACTTGCTTTAGATTTGTTGCACGAAAAAGTAATTCTTCAATGTCTGGAATATCTTTTGAATAATGATTTTTTTCCAGGAAAAACGTGATCTCATAACTGGATTAAAAACCAGGACGAATGCTGGAAGACCGAATTGGGATAAAGTCTTTAAGCAAATTCTAGATCAAAGGAAAGGTAAAGTTACAGTTTTCTATTGTGGACCGCCCCAATTGGCCAGGATTCTACGAATGAAATGCGACTTGTACGGTTTTAGTTTTCGTAAGGAAGTATTTTAATTTTAATTCTGTAAAAATTTACATCACTGTAGATAGTTATTTATTTGTATATAATGTGTTTTTAAAGTTGGATTTCCTTTCGGTTTCTTTGCTTTTGTCTACGAATTGCATTTGTTTTTAAAGTCTGTTTTTGTAGTCTTTTTATGGGCTTTGGGACATCGTTACATTGTAGTGTTTTCATATCTGTTGTCTTTTGTAACATACGTTTCAAATAAATTTTTAAAATTATGATGCGGTTTGATTGATAAAACTGAAAAATATAAAGCGTTTTTCATAATTCAGCCATCATGTTGTAAGCCCGGTGGAATCCCAATGGAAGCGCAATGCAGGGCCGGTGAAAGTCAGATGAAAGCCAGAAATCAAAAATCAGAATCTGTACATCATTATTCCAGTTTGTATTTGTTGTATCTCTCTCGCTCCCAGTCTCTCAAAAATCAATCAAACAAATTCTTATAATTTTATCCTGAATTGTGTGGCCAAATCAATCAGAGTGGACAAATCAGAATAAAACTGTCCAAACTTCCATGAAAAATCAGGATAAAATGAATGTACAACTTGTAATTGTAAATAAATTTTGTCCGTCTTTCTTACCTTACATAATTTTTGTGTTTTTCAAAATCCTTAATCTCCTAACAAATGAATAAAAATATATTGAACATAAAATAAAATTTTAGCATTATTTAAACTAATTCACATGTTCACATGACACAACCAACTGCTAAAACAACTTAACGCACGCCTATGTGCTTATATGACAAGATAGACAAGTGTGAAGTTCTCAATTTGAATCTAACCGTATAATCAACATTTAATTGAACACTTGTTGGAAACTTCACTTTAATGTTTTTACGTCATCCGGTTAAATTGAGGTTATCTTATCCGATGAATGATTTTAGAGCGAAAGTATTCGGTGCACCGCTCGAAGTTGCACAAACTATATGGAAAGGGTAAACTATCCCAAATTTACTAAAAATCTATTCGTAGGGGTCATTTGAATTTTTTTTTCATATAAATTACTGGTATTAGATTTAAAACGATGGCGACAGACAATAAGGTACCGCGAGTTTTGAAGAGAATCGGTACACACAGCGGCGTATTTCATTGCGATGAAGCGTTGGCTTGTTTCATGTTGAAGCAGCTGCCCGAATACAAAGACGCTGAAATCATACGATCAAGGGATTCTAATGTAAGCTCATATCTTCATATATGAAATAATTTCTTAAATAAATTACATACATACATTTATAGGTGTTAAGTACCTGCGATATTGTTGTCGATGTTGGTGGAGTGTATAACCTCAAAACTAATAGATTCGATCATCATCAGAGAGATTTCGACCATACCCTTTCCACCATTTTACCCCACATAGCAAAAAATAAACACATAAGGTATGTTAAAAACTAAGTTTTTGTTATTCTAATACTTTATCATTTAGATTAAGTTCAGCTGGATTAGTTTATGCCCATTATGGTCTGGAAGTGATATCGGAGATATTAAAACATAAAAACTACATACCATCAACTGACTGTTTAAAAGGAGTCTTTTTGGTAGTGTATGACAGTTTTGTAGAGGAACTGGATGCTATAGACAATGGAATACCAATGTGTGCTGATGGTCGCCCAAGTTATCGTATAAATACTCACCTCAGTGCTAGAGTTCACCGCCTGAATCCTGAATGGAATTCACCCAATTCGGAATCGACTGATATACTGTTTGGTAAAGCAATGGAACTCGTAGGATCTGAATTTACTGATAAAGTGATTGAGGTACGTTAAAATTGTTGTTATGTATGTTTTAAAACATTTAATATTTAGGCGGCTACTATTTGGTGGCCTGCAAGGGAGATAATCAGGAATGGGATTTTATCAAGGTATAAATATTACAAAACTGGGGAAATTATAAAATTAGAACAGAGATGTCCATGGAAAGATCACCTTTTCTGTTTGGAAGAGGAGTTAGGAATATCTGATCAAATTAAATTTGTCATTTTTCATGATGCTACCGATTCGTGGAGAGTACAGGCGATACCAGTTCAACCAGATAGTTTCATATGCAGGTAATAAATTACATACAAATTAGTATAAGGAATAGAAACAAATTAAATTTATTTGTGTTGTTTCAGGATTTTTCTTCATAAGGATTGGCGAGGTGTGAGAGATGATAAATTGGTGGATGCTGCTGGTATTGAAGGATGTCTTTTTTGTCATGCAACAGGTTTTATCGGTGGGAATAAAACTGAAGAGGGAGCACTAGAAATGGCAATAAAAAGTCTTCAAGCATCAACAAATGATAAAGATTAATTTTCTTTTTATTTATGCTTGCTATAATAAAGGTTTTTATGTACATATTTGGAATTTTATTTTTGTACATACCATTTCAAACAAAATACAAATGTCTATAGGAAGATTCTTGTTTGAAGATGTGCTGGAAATTCCTTCTTCCTCAGCTGTCCTTTCTTCCTTCAGGTATCCTGTAGTGGAAAAATTGTATTATTTCGTAGATTGTTAACAATAAGTATGATGACTGGCATTAGGATGTATTGTTAATTTCATAGTGCCAAGTGCTGAGTCATCAATCAGTACACGTTAATTAAATATAATGGTTAGAGGTAGTTAGAATTAAGACAACTGTAACTGATCTGAAGTGTTTTATTACAGTCCCACTTTTCTCCCATATGTGGACATCTCGTCATATCTTTTCCAAGTCTACTATAGGTGTTCGTTTTATTTCTTTTTCTCACCTTACATTCATCCCTTTTTCCGCTCTTCTAATCTTTTCCATCCATGGTAGCCCCGCTTTCGCTTACATCTCCTTTGCCTCTTTGACCGTTCTTTCTTTTCCTTATCTTCACTTCCACTACCCATCCCTCCAGATTTTCTCTTCTTATTTTATTTGAACAATTCGAAGTCCCTAAATAACTTACTGTTCCTATTCTCGCCGAAACGAGACGTGGGAATACAAATTATTTCAAAAATTAGTGTGACAAATATTTTGTTTAATCAAAAATATTGTTAGAGTAGCCGTAGAAATAAAACAAAATTTAAACATAATTCATTTTATTTAAATTTATTTAAAAATATATCTAAATAACAACTTAGTAGATGACTACGTCCGTATTTGCTTCGATCCAATCCAAGAAGGAAGTCACACGAGTGAAAGCAGATGGCCAACCGATTTCACATCCAAGAGCAAGACCAAATGAAACAACACCAATCTAAAACAAATGAAAATATATACATGCGTTAAAATTTAAAATGTTTTAGCTTACTTGTTTGTTTCCGATGACGAGTGGACCACCAGAGTCACCGCTGCAAGCTCCTTTGCCGCCAGATCCGCCGGTACAAATGTGGGAGTTTTGAATGGATCCCAAATAACTTATATTGCAGATAAGGTTGGAAATTACATCGGCGATGACCGACCTAAGAACCTGACTGATGGCAGAGGCGTTATCAGAATCCAATCCCCAGCCACTAATACGAGCTTCGTTACCATTGAAAGAGTTACCGACATCCGCGCGGGTTGGTAAATCCACCAATTGGATGTTATCTGATATTGTTATATTTTATTTATTTATATTTATTTTATTTATATTGTTAGCAATAATAATAATTACATACCACTGAGAGCGACCGGTTCGGGAAGTTCGACGACAGCAATGTCGTTAATTAGATTTACACTGTTCCATTGTTCGTGGACTTTAACAGTGTTGGAAATAATACGGAGTTGGGTACTTTCGTTGTCGTTGATTCTGTGTGCGCCAAGTCGTACTTCAACTTGAGTTGCTCTAAAATAAATATATTATTTTGTCAACAGCAGATATACAGTGAAAACAATCAAATTTTAAATAGAAATGTATACAGTAGGAAATTGATGATAATTCTGTATTGCAAGAGATAATAATTTTTATCACCCTTCAGCGCAATGAGCCGCAGTCAAAACATATCTTTGTGAAATGAGTGATCCACCACAGAAGAACGTGCCAGCGGCTGTTGTAAGCAAAAGTCCAACCTAAAAAAAAAATTGACTTACTTTTGCAAAAATTATGAAAGAAATACCTACTTGGTATGGAATAGAATTTGGTGCGACTTCGTTACCACCGACAATTCTTTCCCCAGATTTGATGAAAAACGGAAGCTTTGGTGTTATATCAAAACGTTTGACTGTCGACCAATCGATGTCATCCTCGGCCTAGAAATTAATTTTACAATAGCAAAAAATAAATACAAAAATTGTCAACTCACTTTTGTAAGAGCCACGAGGGCTAAAACACATAGAAACAACTTCATTATTCCGTACAAGCACTTTGACTGAACTTACATCCATGGATTTGTCTTTATATAGGATGCACGTTAATTTTAATCTGATTATTTTGATAAAAAGTTGCCCTTGGAAAGAAGAAAAATTCATAGTGAAGTGGCGATTATAATACAATGGAAACCTAGGAATATAGATTAAAATTCGTGCAACGTGATCATTTTTTTTTTATACAAAAACAAATGAAATCTTTCAGTTACGGACACCTAATTTTCAAATCCCTTATCAAATTCAACATTTGTGCCTTATTTATTCAAAAAAAATTAAATATTTTGGCATTTAGTATTACTTTTGGCAAAATAATAAATTTAAATTGCCAAAAAAAATGGTAATATCTCAATCCGTTCCGTCATCAAAACAAATCCCCATTAATAATTCTTTTGATTAATTAGATTTACGTGTCAGATAAGTGCCCTAATCTATCATCTTGTTCGGTTGTAAGTAAATATGATAAAAATTGGCTCCATTCGAAAGCGTTCCCCGTCCCCATAATTAAATAATTTACAAAAATAGATTATTAAATATCTATTTTTGTAAATTATTTAATTTTGGGTGCATTAATTACTAATATATTTTATTCAAAATAAAAACGTTTTAGAAAACTATGGCTCTTGTAAAAATTGCTACTGGATGTTAACATAATCCTGTTCAGTCATTACACATTTGTTAAGAAAAGCATCAAACATTACAATATAACAAAAAAAAAAACTTGCGAGAAATGAAAATATTGCAGAATGAGTTGAACGCTATAAAATTAAATAGGAAGATAAAGGATGGAATGAAGAGCAAAGAAAAAGTATTGAAATATGGGATGGTACTGAAAAAGTGAATCGTGCATTCTCAATGTGTTTCACGAAAAAAAGAATTTTTTTATAGAGATCTGGATAGTTATCTACTGGATTAAAACAAATGGTAACGGACGCAAGCATCTTGTTATTGAGACGCTAAAAAGGTAGAAAACTTGTTGAATAAAATACAAAATGAGAGATAAATGCATATAACGACTGTATAAAAAGTTGTCTTGTAAAGTTGGCTCAGTTGGCTGGTGCCATTCTTGCGGATGTCGGAACTTATTTCGTATACTTTGACGTAACGAGTAAACATAACCTTAACCCATTTCGACACGAAATCATTTTTCTAACAATAAAATACGTTTTGAGAATATAAAACATTTAATAACGTCGAAAAATTTACAAGAGTGTTTCACTGACCCCGACACACTTTCGCGCTCTTCTTTTCAATTTTGAATGTATGACATATTTGTCGATTAATCGGAGACATGAAAAAGGCCTACACCAATCAAAAAAATTTTTTTATACATTTATTATAAATCTTTTTTTTTTTGTTACATTGTACCTACTTTTTACGAATTTAAGCTCTGACGAAAATTTTCGATTTTCCTTTTAAGATTGTCCAAATTTGATTGCATGCAATTTATATATTATGTGTTATATTTTTTTCAATAAATTTTTATATGAAACTACTTCTGATTATCTTACTAATTAATTTTAAGAAATCACTCGTAATACAACACTTGAGTTTCATAATTATCTTTTTAGTTTCTATTTTTATGTTTACACTTACATACATATAAACCGACAGTAATACAGTGAAATCGAAAAAAAAATTAGTCAAAGTAAGCCATGACAAAAATCGGCATGTCTTGACTTAAACCACTATTTATTTCTGTCAATGTCAAATTGACGTTTGTCAAAAATGTTCAATAGGAAAGTGCTCCTGAAATTCTTCGTAACAGGCATCGTAAGAATATTGTCATTCACCGTTTACTGTTTCATTTCCATTTCAAAAACAGAATTCTAAAAGAAAAGCTTTGATTTGTTTGGACAACATTTTTGACAAACGTCAATTTGACATTAAGAAATAAATAGTAGTTTAAGTAAAGACATGCCGATTTTTGTTCATGGCTTACT
>JAFFZR010025272.1:0-39702 GCA_018397195.1 Lethrus apterus | reverse complement strand
TGTTTAAGTGGTGATTACCGAATTAATTCTTTACATAAGAACTTTTCTGAAAAAAATAACCTTTTTTTCTTCAAAAAATTAAAATTTTTGTTTAAAAGAAAAAATTTATATGTGTTATTTATTCAAAAAAATTGTTATGTAAGGTACCAATTTTTTTACATCACCGTTTAAGTAGTAAGAACGTCTATTAAAAACAGAAGGAAAAAGTGGGGGTAGTCATTTAAAAAAAGTTATGATGACGTCATTGTGCAAAAACAAATGACGACATTCCAAAAAAATTAACGTCAGAAGACGGCATTTCAAAAACAAAAATTGACCTGTCCGAGCGATTTTTTTAAAAACATTATAGAACGCTTTTATGAATTTTGTTCCAAACTTTATCACCACACTGTATAGATTCATCCTGTATATTTATAATAAGCAACGTTATTGCATTAATTAGTTAGTTTACTCGTTGAAATAGAAATTACGGTTAACTTAGTTCTTTCACCTGTTCACTCGAAGAACAGTTTTGCTAGTCTTGTTGTTCAGCATTTTCTGTGAGGTAACGAAATTAATTAAAGGAATCTAATTTAATTAATTTAACATCCTTAATCACTTCATCAAAAAGACATAAATTTCATTAAAAAGTGTTGATTTTATTAACTTTTATGTCTTCAATATAATTCCATGTAATGTTAACCTTGACATAAAATGTTAAATTTTATGATTGCCATATTAAAAGCGTCGTATATTTTATTCTAGGACATTCGCGGTAATCGATATTTCTTCAGCAGAGTCAATTTCATTAAAATTTTTAAATGAACGTAACAAAAATGTGTTTGTATTTAGTATTAGTAGGTATTAATTAAGATATACAAATAAATTTTATTCCCAAGTACTCTTTACTCACCAATGAATACTTCAAAACGTTCCTTCTTGTTAATAACACATTTTTATTAATAATTCTGTTACCCTATGACGTTTTCTGACTTTGATGACCTATCAATATTTATAACACGTAAATAGGAGGTTATCAAACCGAACAATTCCAGTTTTAATTGCCAATTATTTAAACATTTCAATGCGAATGCAATTTAACTTTGCAAACTTCCTAGATAAATTTCACGCTTGACGCTACGATTTTAACAAACTTGATAAATATTTATTTAAGATGCTATATGATAATCAAATTCTCAAATCAATATTTTTTTACGTTTGAAACCATTTAATTAATTTAAATTACTTGCAATTTATAAATTTTTGGAAGATAGAATGATAATACTATTTATAAACAAAATGCTGATAAACAGAGATTAACCAAGAATTTATATCGATGAATTATTTATATTTTTTTTCTTGTTAAGTATTAAACGCTATTGATTGTAGATTTGCGATGATTTACACATTCTGTAATCATAAATGGAATTTTTCGAGATAGAAGTGTCGACGTGTATAAAATATTTTTCCATATTTGGTAAATTTAAGGAATTAAATAAGAAAAAAATATGTGACATATTTTTCGATAAAAAAATTAATAATTAACATTTTAGATTTCTTTAGATTTTGACGAAATATCAATAAAGGGAAAGGAACATGAGACGTGGCAGAAAACAAAATATATGAGAATAAAATGAAAAATGGGAAAAAGAAAACAAATATGTCTTCAGAAAGATTCAAAGATTTCAGCACATTTGAAAAAGGTATGTGAGCAACAGCAGATAGCAAAGGTTAATGTGGAAAGGGAGAAAGATGTATTGAAAAACTAAATGAATTGGAGTGCATCTGAAAAATAAGTGTGTGTGGAAAGGAGGATTTAATGAGAAAAAAAACGAATGGAAAATAACATCATTGCAGTAAATTATCAAAATCATAATTTTAAAAAATAATAATTTCATTAACAACACTAATAGTGGACACATCTTTCAGGATTTATTCAGGACCTCAGAAAATAATTTTTGGCCAAAAATCCTTAATTAAATAATATTGAATTCTCAGAGCGTTTGCGTGGCATTTGATTATTAATATTATTTAACAAGTTCGAGGACCGTGAAATGTCGACATAGAGCGTTGTTCTAGAAGGCCAAGAATGTAAATTGCACGAAAGACAAAATGTTATTTCGAGCAGGTGGTAGACAGTCAGCTGTTCTCAAGTTGATATCGGAGAACTTCGTTAAGGTTTATAAAAGGAAGGTGACTGCTTCGGTGCAGATTTTGCAAGGATACACTTTTTCGTTTATTTGGACCTCCGGCGATTGAGAAATTGAGTAAAAAAATGCATCACGAAAAATTAAAATAAAATCATAAATGCAAAGGGTCGTTAATATGTTATGAATTTACAAAAGTGAAAGATGGATTTAATAAAAAGACAAAATAATTATATCTTCATGAGATAAAATTCACAGTTTATTTTTTATTAACTTTGTAAGCAACTTCATTCCATTTTACTCTTTAAAATACTTTCATCTTTCAAATCATTATTTATCAATCAATACAAAAAAACAATAGACCATACATATTCTATCCAGGCTGTCCAAAAATTCGTGGAACAGCATCGAGGTGTGTCGCGAATTTTGGGACATATTTTTTCAATAATCCAAATTTTACCAAATTTTATGTCTAATACATGCGATTTCTTTCTTCTAAACATCCAAAGGCTGATGTTTAAATGTATTTTATCCAGCATAGTTATTGATCGTTGAAATAATACATATTTAAAGCACCAATTACGATAATTTATTTATGCAAATGCGTGAAAATTTACGGCTAAAATGGAATGCGGCTTTGCTCGTATTTTAAATAAATCTCAATTTCAAACGATCATAAATAACGTGTGTGATTGACTTATGAATGCGTAATGCAAATGGAATGATATAACGGTGTTACGTTCAATACCATTACGTTGATGGTATTTGTATTTTGAAAATGGGGATAAATTCAGAAGTTTTTAAAATTAATAATAATAATAATAAAGAAGTTTGGAAAGTCATAAAACGTTCAATTTTTATCATTTTTTACCAGAACACTGCGACTAGCAAACAAATTTAAGTAAATATTTCAATGAAAGAGACTATACATTCAATCAATGAATTGGCAATTTTTTTGTACAAATTTTTATGATAAAATATTTACACAATTTTTATTTGTTCCTTTACACTTCCTATAAAGAAAAATACTTTTTATTCATTTACTTAAACTCAAGAATTCTGTAATAAAGCCTGTCGTTACACAGTTAAGTTTACTTGTGAGGAAATGAATTAATTCATGTTATTATATACGTAACTGTAGACTAATTATTATCATCTTTGTGTGCTTAAAAAGATAATTATCGAATTCCAAACTAAATGTAAAAGCCTTATATGCACGTTCATTTATTTAAATAATTTCAAATATTTATAATTGTTTGTATGTACATACACATATAAAGTGTGTAATGATTATTTTTCAAATTTCATAATTTTGTGTGTAGGGCAATTTTTGCGCCCAGTATTGTTATTATTTAATAATTTATAAGATACATTATTTAAAAAAGCTTAATATGAACAAAGGCAATACAATGAAATATTGTTATTGTTACTTAGAAACGTTGAAAAAATATTTTCTTTAATAAAACAAACATGGACAGAAGAAACTTTGGAAATAAATAACTTAAATCCAATTTAAAAAGTTAATGAAAATTATGTGTAATTTAGCATTTTCTTTCTTGTATTTTCGCAGTATTGATTTAGTTTGTTTATATTTATATTATTATTCTGTAAACATCTCAATAAAAAACAAAATAAAACAATGTGTAATATTCCCATAATTATTTGCACACAAACATTTATACGTACTTTAGGTAAAACCGACGCCGACATAAAATAACACAGAAATGATTTCTACAAACTGATTATTATTTGACACGTTTCCGGTCCATTTTATTATTTGAAGTAAAATTTACGCAATATACTTCACGTAAGATTATATTGCAAAATTAATTATGGATTGGAATAATATATACTTTTTTAATTATGTATTTTATTTATAAAAATCGCTAAGATAAATTATAAAATTCCAAAAGCTCTTTTTTGAAAATAAAGGATGCAGATTTGATTTATTTTTGTTGCCACCTCAACAGGTCGAACCCAATTTTACAAAGTGTGCTCAAAATAACTAAGATTTGAACATTTCAGATTCAGTGTATTTTTGGAAATATTTTTCAAAATCAATTGAAACGCACGCCACTGCTACATTAGCTACATTAAAGTGCTTACTTTCGCAGTAATTGAACGAATTGAATAATGAATGGTTTCTTTAATACGAAATTAACACAATTGCATGTTACGTTGCCAATTAAAGTATTCCAGAAATAAAATTAACGCTCTGATTGTGTACGACTGTAAATTAAATCGTACGCATTAAACACGTTCAAAAATAATTCTAAACGGTATGGAGTGATAAAAACATTTTAATAAGAATCGCGCGTTTCTAACTGATTAGCAGAGTAAATAATAAATTAAATCTCAACTTGCGCTCAAAGTTCACGCCGACATACAATGCTTGCGTAAAAGATTTTAAAACGTTAACGTTTTTAACCGTCAATAACCGCCCACCGCGATTTCAAGGTTGACATTTTTGCTCATTGTCGCCGTTGTCCAATGCATACAAATTAGCACTTTTTCGTGATTTGCACTTTTACTTTTAACGGACGCAATTTGGTCAGTTACGCATTTTAATCTAGTCAAGTGGGCAACGGCAATTAATTAATTATAAGCACACACGCGCGTAATTGCACACATCGGTAAATATACCTCGGTGATCGCGTCTGAAAACTTGTATTTCAGGTCGAGAGTTCCTGGCCAATATCTTCGTCCAGGTCGTCTTGCTTTGCTTTTTTCATAGTCAGAGGTCAATACTATAAATGGCCAGGGTTATAACGTTCAGATGAAGATGTTAGTTAGTTTAAAGCCTTTCAACGAACTGCTTGGTTTGAAAGAAAATTTAAAGAACATTTTCAGTTTTTCAAAAACAAGTCGGCCTTGACAGTGAAGCGAAAACTATTTTCTTCCCAGGTAAAGTACCCTTTTTATTCATGTTACGGCAAAATTTCAGGGAGATCTAAAATTAGTAAATATTTTGTTAAAAAGTGACGTTTTAATCAAAGTACATAGATCTTTCTTTTGTATAGCGCCATGATTTCTCATTCTAAACAAATTTTCTTAGTAAAATTTTGCCGTATCATGAACAAAAAGGGTACTTTACCTGAAAAGGAAATAGTTTTCGCTTCACTGTCAAGGCCGACATTTTCAATAACTGAAAATATTCTCAAAATTCTCTTCAAACCAAGCAGGACTTAATCCCACAATCTTAAAATAAAATTTTAAAAATTTTAGTCCAACGCACATTTTGTAACTCAATCCTGAGACACACTGTATATACTAACGAGTTTCCGCGTATTTTGTGACAGCCTGTGTTAATATTAACAGATCTGTTTGCTGTATTACATTATTGGTTGAAATCTTAATAATAAAAAGATAAAATAATATCTTTCCAAGCTCATACCACCAAGACAGTAATAAATTTACTCCCAAACATAACTTTTTTTTTACTATTTTTGAGTGATTTTCTCTCGCTGTTGAAATAGAATTTTATTCACGATAAACCAACACTTATATTACATATTATATTTATAAATAGGAACATTTTCATCGAATTATTGAACTGTGTCCCAGTTTGAAGGATTAGAAACACATGGTATTTACTTCGTAAGGATTCAACATTCCAAAGCGAATACATAAATAATTATCCGAGCAAAGATGTTTTAGACCTACTCGTCTAATTTAATTATGCAATATATTAGCTTACTGATCTTTTTACAATTAATTAATTAAAATTAAAACACTAAATATTTTTCTTTGCGATTGCTCTTTGTTACCTACGACGTTTCTGTCTGCCATCATAGTTGATTCAAAAATCAATATTGTTAAATATATTTTTCCATATACATGTTTAAAGCAAAGCAAAAATTAAATCCTCAAAAACGGCTGTTCTAACGAGCAAAAACCCTACAAATCATATTTGGAAGTTATTACAATTTTCTTGGAATTTAATAGAAATGATGATGGTATGAGCGTTCAAGCAAGAAAAAATAAAATAATTTTTTAAATCGTTTCCCAGTCAATTTTTCAAGTTGTAGTATTTTTTATGGTGACTTTGTTCTAAACTAATTTTTAACACTGCAAGCTAATTTAAAATTTGGTAATAAATCTATAATTATCTTTGATTTGATCCTTAACCTTAACTTATATAAAACTTTCAAATTTCCATGGCCAACCAGGATACAAAAATATCCTAAATGGAATTCGTTTCAAACTTCGAGCAGTATTCGAATTCCATTTAAGTGAATCTCTTACGGGTCGTAAATGCCTTAAAGCAATTAAAGTGACGAATTAAACTCTCCTTAAAAGTAGGTGATCGGTGCAGCATGGACGTTTAAGCGTAATTTCAAATTAGGAGCTAATGCACTATGTGATTCATTACGTGAGTGTGCGTTTGTGTGTCTTTCATATGGTTACTGCCATCTAAAGATTTAGGCCGAACCGAAAACAACGCCATATATGGTCTAAGACTGATTCTTTTGAGATTATGTCATTCTCTACTGATATAGCGCTGCATTGCTTTAAGTAATGCGAAATAATCGATGTTTTTTTTTGTTTTAAAATTTTTTAAATGCTTAATACATTTGATAAGACAGTGTATAACAATTGCATGTATTGATTGTCTTTATTGCAAAATAAACTATTTTTTTTAATAAAATTTATTTCGCAATAAAAATTTAGTTGCAATGTTTATTATGCACAAATTTTCGTAACGAAAACGTACACAGATGTGGCAAGGAATACAATCAAGAAAGATCCAGAAAACCATAAAGATATAGTTTTTTCGGAAGAAAGGAATGCCAATGAATGGAAAAACGATGCAATACGTGGATTATAATTTTAATGCTATATGGGTGATCCCATTGTACAACTCTTTGTAGGAGTTGACTTTTCTAGAATCCTTTTTTTCTTCCATTCCTGATGAAGGATTGGAGAAAAGGAAGATTCTTATTCTTCATGCCGTAATTTTTCATCTTGACATTTAACTCTTCAAAGCATCGTCATTTTTATATTCTACTCACACGAAGAAAAAATGATCAATGCATCCTTTTACTACACCTAGAATTTGATAATAAATTATATTCTGACACAGTAATACGTCAGAGCTTTCCAAGTGACCATGTCGTTCAGTTCGTCATGAACTTTCGTAACTTTCCATTCTTATCGATTTTTGCACGTTGTAAATCTTTCTCGACGAAGCTGAGCTCAATCTCTAAACATGTCAAGTTCTTGACAAGATCCATTTACTTAAGATTGAACAGGTGTGTTTATATACTCGAACGAGACAAACCGTTTAATTCACGCAGACACAAGCGTATGTAAATCGTCAAGGTTATGTCTTTTTTGCGCCGACCTAGACACATACTCTTAGCGGAGGTTACTTTATAAAAGTCGGATCCGTCCTTGTCCTTATGCACTCGCCTTGTATAGCGTTAAGATTTATCGTTTTGATATAGTTCTTCTCTGGAAATATGGAAATTGTGCTCTAAATGCAATAAAAATGGCCATGTAAACAAACATTGCCTTGTGGTTTATTGTAAACCGACATAATGGCAATGTTTTCAGGCCATCCTTGCATTATGATTGTTAATTTATTTGTAAAAGTTTCTTTTATTGAAATTTAATTTTAATGTTTACTGGATGATTTGATCTTTTGTGTATTTGAAAGATAACAATTCTGCACGTACAAATACAAAAACATCACAAAAATCCTTTTATAATTAATCGTTGATAAGTATACGATAATTTATCTTCATTTACCATTAACTGTTGAGTACTTCATTAATCTAACAGTAAATAATCAATTATCGCAAATTAACAATCCTTCCCGATTGTTGCCTTCAATGTCATTGTCCTTTGGCGATATTATTTTTTCCTTCCAAGAACCCGTTCGAACGGAAGTAACCGACCGACGAGACCTTCATAAAATGTTATCAAATTCATCTCACGCCACAGTTTAAAACGTCCTCTCGTAATTAAGTTAGAACGGATCTTTTTCAAGATGTAAAAAGACGGAATGCATCGGCAATATGCTGGCAGTGTGCGCCTTACATTCGAATTGATGGCGCCAACTGTCTACGTGTGTACGCATTTTGGTCTTGATTAATAAAATCGTAAATTTTCATTGTTCGAGTTAAAAATTATTCACTACGAGGAGTTATTAATACGGTCCAACATCACATTTATTAATAAAGGATGATATCACTATGAAATATGATAATTATTCCGTTAGTGCTATCTCAAAGACACGTACGTGTAACGTATATAAAATGTTATATGACGGTTATATATTATGTAATAAGATTTCGCATTTTTATTTCATATATAAATACAAACTGTACCAAAAGTCGCGGAACAACCCCACACTACGGTCTTAAGTGACAAGAGACCGCAAAAAAATATTTTACATTTTTTTTATGAACTTTATCCTTTATATTTTTTGCAATTTATCAAAAGTAATCATGCCAAGGGTTTATATGAATCGTCTGAAATGTTTGCAAATATTTTTTAAAGTAATAAGCATAAAATATGATTCCACATTTGCAAATAATTTTTCTTTTAATTCCGTATCTTAAAAATGCGGATTTCCACAAAACCTTGGTTTCTCGATATGGAAGGAAGTGGTGATATAGATATAATTTGTACTAGGTTTTTTCCGTCCATTTAAAAACTAATAAAATTTTTGCTTATCAGTTTACATAAAGAATCAAATGTATAAAAATACATATTACACACGCTTAGGCATAAATGTAATAGCGTTTAACGATTAAATTGGCTAATTGTTTCAGTCGTTGGGCGTAATACACATTTTAATGAACATGAATTGATGTAATCGACTATATATAACATAACTGCGTTAATTAATAATATAATTTATAGATGAAACAACACGCAGACAAAATATTTAAATTTATTAAATTCCTTTTTGGCTAAATTAAATTGATATTAAATATGTATTTCCACTAATTTACTAATTACAAAGCAGAAACGGTAAATTTTAAATTACACGGCACATGAGTTGGCCCATTTTTGCCATTAATTTAATTAATTTTTTTTAATTATATGAAAATGCACGTACGCTTTGAAAATAAACAGTATCGTCTATTATTTCACGTTTGTATATGCAACCAAATATACAGTTTAATAAAGCCATCTATTTTATATGTGTCAATTGTATGTCGATATAAAAGAAAACTGTACTTCAATATAAAACTTTTAGGCCGGCGTCCACTGCATGCGTTTTCGTACGAATTATTTTCGTCAGAATTCGAACGAATACTCAAATGCAAGTAAAAGATATCAAACGTCGTACACTGCATACGAAATCGTTCGTACGTTTTCGTCGGTACGTTTGATATGTTTTTCATGCATTTCGGTTCGTTCAAATTCTGACGAAAATAATTCGTATGAAAACGCATGCAGTGGACGCCCGGCCTTAAAATTGTTAGCGGGTGAAATCTTTGAAATCTACGAATTATAACAATTTCGCAGTCCTTGCGTCACGCTATCAATTTGTTAGAAAATAAATCGCTTCAGTTCATAAATAAGACGATTTGTTATTTTCTCTTGGATATTACAAAACTACCAGTTAAAAGTCTATACGTTAAGCAAGCGTATTATGTTAATTTACATACAACTAATATAACATTGAAGCGTTACAGAAAATATCATAACCCTCAATAATATAATTTCAAATCACTCACCAGTTGCGCCTTCTGCTACCATAAGTCACCTCCAAATCACTTAAAAACACAAAGCATCGTTAATACAAAGTTAATTTGGTGATAATTTCACCATAATTTTAGACTTTTTGCGAACTTTTTAAAATCGTAGCAAACGTCAAACGCTTATTTAACGCCATCTAGCGGAACCACCACTTATTAGCAACGAGTTATTTTTTATGGTCTAAAAACTTCTGCTACCATAAGTCACCTTCAAATCACTTAAAAACACAAAGCATCGTTAACACAAAGTTAATTTGGTGATAATTTCACCATAATTTTAGACTTTTTGCGAACTTTTTAAAATCGTAGCAAACGTCAAATGCTTATTTAACACCATCTAGCGGAACCACGACTTATTGGCAACGAGTTATTTTTTATAGTATGAAAACTTCATTCCTTTTGCACTTTACATTTTTGTGATTTAATCACAAACGCATTTAATTTATAAACAATAGTACATTAAAAAATATATAATGTAACAATACTTACATTTCAACATTCGTTGCCAGGGCGGGATTGACCACAATTTTGAAGCCCATTTTTGTACTGAAGAAAAATTTTAGCCCTTACATATTGTAATAAAAAAATCTCATATTTTACGCAAAGAAATGTTTTTTTATGTATTTACTTAAGTATTTATGATAATAATATAATATAATGTGTTGTAAAATAAGGAAATTATAGTTATTAATTAGAGTTGAAAATTTTGTATTTAACTAGCACGCTACTACAAAATCCATTTAAATAATATAAACTGACGTTTATAGTAGGTATAAATGCCAGTCGCTAGATGGCAATATTTTTCCCTGTCCTCTATTAATTAATAAAATGTCGCATTGTTTAAATATTAGTTGCGTTTGATTTGGTTTGGTTTATTAAATATCTTAAATTTATAGCCAAAGCTGCTGCTCCAAGTCCCGTCGTGTGATCCGTACACCCAAAATCGATGACATTGGCGTTTCTTCTTTTTAATGAGATTTTGTCATCTTGCGGCGTGTAACAACCATGCTCGCTTTGTAATTTAATTATGACATTTTTCCACCTAGGTATTAGAAATTCTGCAAATCCTTCGATACCACAAAGTACGACTGAAATTTGAACGGTTAAGTCACATCGATAAAAAAAATTAGAATACCTTGCTCTAAGAATATGTCATGTTGTGGAAAACCGAAATATTCATTAGTTTTTGTTTCTTTCCATATTGTTGAACAATAACGCAGAATGTATTTATTTGTGTATGTTTCGCCCATTATACAATTTAATTGTCTTGCGATTTGCAAATACAACAACCTGATATTTTAGTTTCGTTAAATAGTATCTGTTTGGTGAAATATCTTAGTTTTCGTAACTGGGTTGGACAAAACAACTTAAAAGAAGTAGTAGATAAGGCCAAAGAAAAAGCAAACATTTAATAATAACGAAAGACTGAAATAAAAGAACTGTAAGCCAGGAAGAGAGGAATTGTGGGCAAAAATAAAAGAGGAAATGGTAACAAATTCAAAAGTAGTTTCCCTTGAAATGAACGAAAGATCGGCAAAGACGACCACATCTCCGAAACTAAGATATTTTTATGGATAACACTAGCAAATCCAAATAAACGTATACCTTACCTATGAGTCAGTAGATATAGTGTATCATCTCTGTTGGCAAGCATAACATCTTCACACATCGAGCTAACGTGGCATTCTCTATATTCCAAAATTCCGTAACTTTCCCTCATAATTTCCTCCAGACAGACATCGGTTGGTACACCATTATATTCTGCTTTTTTCTCGTTCATAATAAATTCCTTTGTCCAATTATTGTAAATGCCTAAATCGTACAAACGACCATAATTAAATGTAACTTTGTTGTGCCAAAATGTCGATTTTAGTAAAACGTCTTGAACTAAAATATCAACTGTAAGATTTCTATTTCAACTATAATCCCAAAACTTACATAGGACATATTTCGTCAAATTTTTCGGTAAAAGGGGTAAAATTTGTTGTCGTAAATAATCAGATTTTTTAATTAAAACGTTAATACTATCTGTAAATTCCTTGATATCGGTGTAGAATAAAATTTGTTCCAACTGTGCTATCAACAACAACAAAAAAAAATTGACAATATCCAAAAATAAAGAAAATACCTTGTGCTAAAATAATCCCTAAAAGTCCATCCATGTTCATTTTGTAATAGTACTTTTCCACAAAATTCATCACACCATTGATGGAATACAAAATTTCGTTTATGTCCCTTTTTGTCTCATTCGTGATCAAATTAAGGCAAAGTACATTTGGAAGACTTAAAAACAATAACAACATTTTTGTAAACTCGACCATTGTTTGTACTGACTGTTATAATATGCGTCTCTATACGCTTTGTATTGATATATATTTTAATTTAGTTTATGACGGTTTGCCATATGTGGCTAATCAATATGGATTGAGTGGCTATCACGGATTCACGTATTATATGATTAACAAATACATTAAATTCTCAAATATTTTTAATGTGAAACACCAACTGGTTAATCCTTTTAGGAATTTATACGAAATTATTGACATAATATACAATGTGTCTATATTTATGAGCCACGGAAAAAATTGAAAATCAAATTATATTGCATACTTCTTCATTATCTTCTTTAAACTTATTATACTTTTTGTTGTATCTTTGATTGCATATTTTACTGTGTTATTTACCTAGTGAGGTTGTGGAAAGATGGAAAGCCATATCTGTGTTTCAGTTCACCATCTTTTCTTCGCAGTTGCTGAATATCCACTTATTTCGTATTATTTGTTATACATATTGTTATTGTCTATAAATTAACTCCATTCTTCTCCAATTCCTCCATTACAATCCTTGTCGAATCCTTGTCGTTTAGCTTATACTTCACTATTTTCTTCGTTGATTTTATTTCTGACTCATTTAAAGCTTATCATTATTATAGAACAAATAGCCTTGGAATTTTTCCATGTTTCCATCTCGTTTAACATAATTCTTACCCAACCTATTTTTTCTGAAATCATACATAGAATATACAGGGTCAATGTGAAATATGTCACACTATTTTAACAGGTGATAGCTGACCTTAACCCAAATCCGCAAAAACGGCAGTCCTATCTACATTTTAAATTTTCAAAAATAAAATGTTTGTATAGATATTCATCAAATTTCTTTGGCGGAAGTTTTGTAAAACAACTTCTAATTGTGGATGACTCGACGTAACTTTCATATTTTATTCAAAACTTTTTTTTAATTTACGAGTTTTTCTTTAATTAATAATTTAATCCTATAGTTTTCAACAATAATAATAATTGTTGTTTTTATAAGTTTGCATAATTTATTGCTCGTTCAATAGATGGTTTAAAAAACAAAATCAATTTTTTTAATTCTTGCTCTTTATTTTTCAAAATATATTTAATATTTACTCATTAAGTATCGCAAAATGAGAGCCAAACATGACGCTCCAAGCCCGGTGGAATGATCATTACAACCGTGCTTAACCAAGTTAGCCTCCCTTTTGTTTCTTTTGTCTTGAGGACCAATTTCTGGCACCATGAAACATCCATGCTCCGTTTGAATGCTCAAGATGTGTTCTACAAAATCATCCACGAGAAATTCCTCAAATCCTTCGTAACCGCACAGTGTGACTATAAAAATATAGATAGGATTCCCTATAAATAAGCATCTGATTTAACTGATATATACCTTGTTCTAAAAATAAATCGTCCAATTCGTCCACGAAACCGAATTCCATATTTTTCGAAGCTTCCCAAAACATATGCGAACAATACAATTTAATTTTGTCGAAGAACGTGGACGTATTGTTTATGTTGCAGTTTTGTGACCTTGCAATTTGTAAAAATAACAATCTACAACATAAAAAATTAATATTTTGTGCATACGTGCCTAAAAAAAAACAAAACGTAATGATCATAACTAACTAAAAATGCATCGAAAGTTTTTCCTATGCATCCTTAAAATATTACTTATAATCAAGGATAGTCTTCTTACTTTTCGCAAAAGAAGATGGAAATTGGTATCAAGTGCTGTAAAGACGGTCATCTAACACAGAAGATTCGGTAAAAGACATAGAAAAGCTCAGATGATATACTAAAAATATTAAAAAGATAAAAAATCCCCAGAAAATTTAACGCAGAATGTTTTAGATGGCGTCATCAGGAATGTCGACTGTATCAACGGACTTGTAGTTGGATTAGAAAATCCATACAACAATTTTGAAGATTGGGGATATTTTTAAAAAGATTGATGAAATGTGGATTACAATGAACGAATGTAGAAGGATTTAATGTGCAGGATAAAAATGACGAAGGCATTTTAAAATGAAATTTTACGTCTGAATCCAAAAATTCGTTTTGTAAAAATTGCTTTTACCTGTGAGTTACACCATATGCTGGATCTATGTAACCATCATCCACCATGTAATGTTTACAACGGCTGCTTATTTTACATGAAGGAGCGTCACTCAAAGCTTTCTCTAATAATTCGACGAAACATTCATCCGATTCCGCTTCCACAAACTTACTCGACGCCAAATATGTTATATACCGATCGTATGTAATTGTAGGTGGATATTTTACATCATAAGATTGATCTATCAATCCAAATTGAAATGTAATATTCCGTTCCCAACATTTTGGAAATAATATTGCATCCATAACTGAAAATGTCCATAAAACGCCGCACTATTTGCAAAACGTATACCCACATAAATTGTTCTTATACGTCGATTTGATGTAAGGTTTGATCATTTGGATAATAATTTTCGTTCTATGTTCCAAAGACGCTATTTTACTTGCATAAATTTTAGTATTTTTATTGTATCCATTCGAAACTATAGACCGTAGATGTGCTAAAATTGCGCGATTTATAAACAATATTGAAATTTCGCGTACGAACCTTGCGTCAACACTAATCCAAAGAGCGCATCGATATTCATGAATTTATGATTATCCGTAACGTAATTCAAAACCAAGTCGAGACCGACGATGACGTTTCGCCGGTAATCGTTGCATTTTATCGTGACGACGAACGCAGTTAAGATCACCAAGAGTTTCAACATTACTGAAATTATTTTTCGCGTTACGTTTTCCTTTATATAAGTCGACGAGATGAAGTTTCGCACTGTGGTTTCAAACGGAAGGGCGACTCGTCAGCGAAAAAATTGGGAATAAAATTTCTCTTAAGGAATCGAAAAATTAAATTAGTCAATTTTATGTTTGGAAAAAAATTCGTTGATTTAATTAAAAATATGTTTTTGTTTTTGAATGTGGGCTTTCACGACTTCTTCCATCTCAACTCAATCTACATGATAAGACATGTTCGATCTTAATTTGATCCCCAATTGATAACCCAACCCAATAATTTTTGGATTCTGTTAATTGTTAATTGTGTCAATAGCTTATAAAGTTTTAAGCAAAACGTATACAGTGTGGGAATAAAGTAAGGAATATTTAAAAAAAGCGATGTCGGTGTTTTAAAAAACGCTGAAACAGGTCGATTTTATTTTTTAAAAATACACATTATGGTGTGAGATTCACCTGACGACTTTCATTTGTTTTGTAGTTATTATGACGTCATCACAAAAAATTTTAAGTGACAACATACATTTTTTTTTAGTGGTATCCGATAGTGATTTGTCTACTCTCTATGACCGTGCAAAAAAAATCATAAGGTTGCATAAAAAAATTCTGAGAAAAATCGAGCTGAACATTATTATTACTATTATTATCATGGTATCTTGATTATTCAACACACAAAGGTTTTAAGATAAAAACGAAAGGTATTTCAACAACAAAGTGCCGTTAATGGTCTGAATTATTTGTTAACTAGGATAATATCAACATTCAATTTTCAGATCGATTTTTCTCAGAATTTTTTTAGTGCAACCTTATGATTTTTTTGCACGGTCATAAAGGGTAGAAAAATCACTATCCGATTCCACTTAATGTATGTTGTCATTTAAATTTTTTGTGATGACGTCATAACTACAAAACAAATGAAAATTGGAAGGTGAATCGCACGTATTAATGTGTATTTTTAAAATTTAAAATCGACCTGTTTCAGCGTTTTTTAAAAAACCGGTTAAGTTCGCTTTTTTTAAATATTTCATACTTTAATCCCATCCTGTATATGAAAGACAAATGTGTTTTGTTTCCCTTTTCCTGGTTCGCTCTCACTATTTGTTCCAAATTCTCGAAGAACTTAACTGGACTGAGAGGGACGGATTTGGATGCGGCCACGACCGTTTTACAGAAGTTATTACCTATTCAAGCATATGCTACAAGGATTAAGGAAAGAATAGTCGATCGGTGCACCTTTAAAAACAATTAATTAACGGTTTAAATATTTACAAACTAATTTACTTGCGTTATACTTTATAACGTATAAATTATAAAATAACAAATTGTGTGATTTTGAAAAATCACCGAAACTTTATCAACATTATTTATCAGAAAATTATACAAACAATTAATTAATTAAATGATTACCTTTCTATGACAATGCATTTCCGCAAGATAAAATATGTTATGTTTTTTCACCAATTTCAATAATAATTAACACATTTTGTTTTAATATCTTTAGTAACTGACACATATTTATATTTTTCAATAATATTTTTTTGCATTATTTTACGTTTTACGCACGCCCCTGCTGTCTTTGTGAGCTGGAAGGGACCAGGAGCTTATTTGTTATTCAAAACAGTTACCAAGTCAACCATACTTCTTCATTTATTATATGACTACCTGAGGACAGGATTTATCTATAGATGAAAACAAAACGTTTTATTATGCCTCACGCTATTTGAACAAATTCGAAATCTCAGTAAGGATTTAATTTGTAGATCATCTTAAAAATTATTTTTCAACAAATTAAGTTTTGCATTTTAACTTTAATTTTTTGATTATTAAGGTTATTGAAGAAAAATAGTTTGACTTAGAAAATGTTATAAGTTATAACACATAAAAAAAAAATAATAATAATAAATCAGACAGAGGGTACTAATATTTAATCAGTATTTTATGCTTCCTCTTCATTTTCTTATATTTGTTGCATCTCCTCTTCAAATCCGTTTGCAACTTGCTTTCTCCCCATTTGTTAATTTCTTCTTAATTTGGACTTCTGTTTTATAGTTGTATTTACTAATTTCATGTTATATTTTCCCATTCTCGGTTTGAAAGAAAAGTAGTAATAATTATATCTAAGAAAGGAAATAAAAGAAACAAAATAGAAAGAACGGAACGAATTAAGGGCACGTTGCTTAAAAAATACGATTTTTTTGCAAAATGAAAATAACAATCGTGTTTTCTGGGGGGAATGACATTGAATTTGGTTTGTTATAATTATTACATACGACGCAGGCACTTCGATGTTATCTTCTAAAAATAAACTTCTAAACTAAATAAAAATTGTTTTAAAAAATTTATATGCTATTACGTAGCACAAAACTAAGTTTTATGACTATTATTTATTTTTATCGACGGTTATCAACTGTATACGACCTTAGTTGATTTAGGTTTATGTATACGCCGCAATTACAACAACGTTAGTTCTTTACACGGTTTTTGAACGATAGCCCACTTATTTATAATGGAAATTACGTTCAACGGTAAAACAGCACTAGTTACAGGTGCCAGTCAAGGTATTTATAACAATAAGCAATCACCTAAATCATAAATTTGGGTTAATCTACTGTATAATTAACACGTGGTGTTTTATGTACAGTGTCGTAGCTACGCATTGGCATTAAGGCACTTGCCAGTTATAACCGCGCACAAAAATTCTAAAATACCACTTTTGTATTACAGGTATTGGAAAAGACATCGTTAAGCAATTAGCAGCATGTGGTGCAAAAGTAATTGCAGTCAGTAGAAATGAAAGCCTCTTAAGTATAAATTTAGTTTTGTTAATTATAGCTTTAAATTTTTCTTCTTAGAAACATTGAAGGATGAAGTTCCATCCATTGATATAATTGTATTAGACTTATCTAATTGGAATGATACTCAACAAGTGCTTAGTGGCATTGGTCCGGTTGATTTACTTGTTAATAACGCTGGTCTTGCCATTTTGGGGCCGTTGACCGAAATCACAAAAGAAGATGTCGATCAGTAAGTTTTAAGCAATCATTTTGGGTGAATTTTTGCGATTTTGATTTTCAGATTATTTGACATTAATGTCAAAGCTTTAATAAATGTCACACAAATAGTTGCAAAAAATCTCCTTGCTCGAAACGTACCAGGAGCAATAGTAAATGTCTCATCACAAGCATCCATGGTGGGACTAAATGATCACACTGTATATTGTGCAACCAAGGGTGCTGTCGATGCCTTTACAAGAGCAACAGCATCAGAGCTCGGACCCCATAAGATAAGAGTCAACAGTGTTAATCCAACTGTTATTATGACTGATATGGGACGTCTCGGATGGTCAGATCCAGAGAAAGCAAACCCGATGATTGCTCGTATTCCACTTAGAAGGTAACTTAAAATCTAAACGTGTTGTGGATTTCATTGTTTGTTTTAGATTTGGGGAAGTACAGGAAGTGGTCGATGCTGTTGTATATCTACTGAGTGATAAAGCATCCATGATAACTGGAACATGTTTGCCTATTGATGGAGGATATTTAGCAGTTTAAAAATGTACATTTTACAACATAAAACTTGCTTTTTGTCAAATGCTATTAATTAATAATATTTACATTTATTGTATAATGTATCATAATAAAGGTACAACAACCAATAAAACATCTCTTAAAAACTTAATAATTACCATTTATTATGTACTTGAATTTCACCGATTTATAACATATATACAAAAATCGATAATTTTCTTGCACAAGTGCCGGGTACAACACTTATTTTATCTTAATATAAGGTACCACAATTGACCAAAGTAAACTGTGTTTGCATCGATAAAAAAGAACACTACGGAATACAACGGTCAATTGTAATATGTTATGTTAGAAGTCTAAAATGACAAGATTTGTTTTGTTAAATGTACATAACACAAAATTACGATAATTCGTTATCTATATAAAAAAATGATTAAGACTTTAGATGGTTACAGTCATAGGCATTTTTGAAATTTAAGCTGCTCGTATCTAACTAGTATCACAAAAGTATTAAAAAGGTAAAAAAGAAAACAATCTATAATACGAAAAGTTTAAATTTCAAAACTTGTTAGTACCAGTGTAAATGAAAGTACTATATAAATACAAATATGTTCAGAATTTCCTTACACTTTTTCCTTTGATCTAAAACGACAAACTAAAACAATGCTAACGATTCAAATATATACAGCACTATATTATTTATTAATAACGTGTAAATTTGTAAAACCAATAAAAAATATAAAACATATCTAATTTAGTAAATACGATCATTTTATAATCTTTGATTACATGTTGCGCTAATATACAATAGACATGTATTAGATAAAATGAACACAATCAAATTGAAACAAACTTAAAAGAAAAATCATTCGATTTGATTGTTAATTTTACTGAAGTAATTCATTTATTAAATGTTCTAGAAATCTAGCACATAGTATGTTAAAAATGTTATAACAAAAATAACAATATAAATCATACATGTAGTTTACCTAATGCTTTTTAATTCCTAATAGAGAAACACAACCAGTTTTATCAATAAATTCACATACACCACAAAAATCAACATCTTATGGCATGTAAAACCCTTTAAAAATGTAAACGTTACATTAACTTTTAATATATACAACAAGGAGGTACTTTAAGACGATCAATTTGCAGCTTTATCCACAATTTAATTTTAACTTTGATAAATTCGTTAGTTCTTCCAAATTATGCACATGGTTTCAGACTATTGCAATATATATCATAATTTCAAATATATTTCAAGTATCAAAATACTAACTGAACAAAACTTGAAATATAAACGTATATCAAAAGTGATTGTAGTATATTATACCCTAAGAGAAATAAAATACACCACCTAGTACATTGTTAATGTGCCCACTTTAATGTTATCAAACGTAAGATAAACAAAAAAGAACTAAATCGACATCAAATTTACTAAAATTAAAGCTTTTCACCAGTGTCATGTAACAAGTAAGATAAAGAAAAATCCCTTGGAAAAATAACAGAATTGTTATGACTAATTAGCTAAGTAAATATACACAAAGTAAGATTAATCCAATGTACATTATAAAAATGTGAATTTGTACAACGAAATTTCCATTTCCACTTATTAATGTACAGTTCAATTCTGTAGCGAAAATAATCGAAGAAATATAATAGTTGCAATTCACAATAAATGGATGTAACTTTTAAAATTTTATAATAAGCAGAAACAGGTGCCAAATCACATAATACAGGCTAACATTTATTATTAATTCATATATCATTCAATTACTATAAGCTAAACGAATTTTCTTTTCGAATGCAATATTTTATACAAAAAAAAAATTTTATGTTATGCAATCGCAATCTTATTTCTAGTGAAAGTAATCTATACAGATACTTATTTGTCTTTTTTTGGTATTATGTTTTCAACATTGATTTCAAGTCTTAAAATATTTATAACCAAGAGAAGAATGTGTATCCTTTTACACCACATACCTTTCTGCTTGTGACACTTCATAGGGTAGTAAACTACACACTGACAACTAAAAAATGACTTTTCAAGGAACATTATTTCGAACAATTGTTATTTTTTAATTATAACTTGAACATTAAAAATTGATTTTAAACAAGTTTAATTTTTGTGAACCTGTGAAACGTTCACGAACCCTTCCCATTATTTTAAACAATAAATTCTGGATTATTGATACAATTATATAACTGCACCATTCTTGTTTAAACATTTTTACATTATATACACAAATAAATTAACAATAATTGATTGACGAAGAGGATACTTGTTGAAACTCCATATTTAAATTAAGAAATAATAATAAAATTCGAAGGTTTCAAAATGTTTTAATTTACACTACATAGTTAGTTATCATCCACCTGATGAAGCCATTGTATGGCGAAACATATGTAGTGTAAATTAAAACATTTTGAAACCTTCGAATTTTATTATTATTTCTTAATTTAAATTAACAATAGTTTACTACCCATTGTATACAAAAAAAAATTGCGATCAAAACAATGGTCGAATAATGCATAGTATGTGAGGTTAATTACCATTACTATTTAAATATATACATTTAGAACAAATACATTATGTACAATTCTTTGTGATGTAATCTACACAATTTTCCAAAGCCTTACTATACAAATGATTATAGAAACATTATAAATATCATCGTAATAAATATTATTATAGCAAATAAGTTTTACATGCACATACTTATGAAATTGATAAATATAAAAATCAATTGAAGCATTAAGTCAAATGACAATTACATCTCTTCTCATTGTATCTACAGTTATTAGTCGCAGGTCCTGAAAATCGAACCTTCACAACTTTTACAAAGTTACATAATAGAATATCCGAACAATCATTCTTTTATTGATAATAAATAATGCATATATAAAATGTAATCAGTACATCAGTATGATTGGGTTTGTAACTGACGAATTTGTTTTCAATAAAAAACCATAAGTTAATTTACAGCTTAAACATATCAAGTTCCAAATTTATATAAATAAATAAAGAGCACATGCTACAAAGATCAATCACAAACCCGTTACAATGACTTCCGATAATTTTAATCTAATCTAACACGCAGTTGTAACAGAACATGTCGCTGTTGACTATTAGTCAGTCTTTGAGATAATGTGCATTTAACAAGCAAGGTTTCAAAATGCAGATCAGTAAAGTCAATTGCATTTAGTGTTTAAATACATAGGAACTAACTTAGTAATGACAAATTTGATTAAAATATTGAACGTCAATATAAAACGACTGTGTATAACCAAAATGAAAATTAAAAAAAAAAAAACAGCCAATAAAGTCAAAATGAGGGTTATCAAATATATATGTACATATATATTCGAAATCTAAACGCAAAAAAACCCTTACTCACTATACAATGAAATACACAAGTATTAATCGTAACATAAGTCCATTCAGTCTAGATATGTACAAAAAGAACTTGTCTCACACCTACCAAATACCACCAGTCAACATACATCAATACAAAAGTAGGTCATAAATACACCACACAAATTTTATACACTGTCCTAAGTAATCGAAGTTTTTTCAACCATATCGTTGTACAAACATATCATTTTATTTCTAAACTGTAATTTTGTAACTAAGAATAAGTTTTGAACTAAAAATTCCATCCATCATTCATTTAAAATTGAAATTTATCATTTAATAATTATTCATTAATTATGCAAGTTATGTCATTAAGAGTTTCATGTTAAACTGTAAATAAAGATGACACATTACATACTGAAAACATCTGATCTGATCTGATTTCAGCAATAAATTTCATATAAAACTAATTATTAAAGGCCGTTTAAAACAATCTTTACAACAAACGGTAAATGCTCAGTTATTTACTAATAAGTGCGAAATACAAATTTCATTTTACCCATATGATTATGCATTTTAAATAACATCAAATTGTTCAGAAATAAATTTCATTTTATCATATGAATTCTAATCAATTAATAATTTCAAAAACCATTTGTATTTTCTGATATATCGACAAATATTTTTAATGAAATACTATTCAAAAATTTGAAAAAATATATTAAATAAAAATTAAAAAAATTTTGTATTGTTTTTACTATTGGCTTCAAAACCCCAACAGCCTGTCGACTTGAAAGTTGTTACACGTCTTGAATTAATCCTGAATATAAAACAAAAATATTAGAAATTTGATCATAAAATTTACAAATCCCTAACCCTAAAATACTCAACAAACAAGCACAATGCGTTAAAATATGAATACGAAGCGATGAATTACAATTTAAACGTTCAAAACATCAAAATTTTTAGTTACCAAATCTATTCTTCGATTTTTCTTTTTCAAAGAGGTTATCTACCGTAATAAGTTTTCGAGGTATCACGTATTCATTGAGAATTTAAAAAGTCACTTCATAAATAACCATAAATCACATTCACGAATATTTAAAATGTTTTTACCGGACGCACTTTTTTTAACAGAATAAAATTATTGGTAGGTGTAGCAGACCTGTTTTACTTCTTTAGTCTGGTCGGAGGGTCCTTAGAGGCACTGCCCCTTCTAGGCGGGCCTCCCTGACCCGCCGTCTGGCTGGGTGGGGCCATTGCCACTCCGGAGGCGCTTCCAAAACAAACAAACATCACACATAGGATTCCAACCGTTTCAGGGATGATTAATTTGTTGATGGCATGGAATGGGGTGCATGACGATGAAGATAAAAAAAAAAAGAAAAAACACAAATGAAATTGCACAAAAAAATGCAAAAAGCAAAATAAAGCTTACAATAATTTCGAACACAAATTTATACAAAATAATACTGCAGAAATGGATGTGATATGTCAATGAAATATACATTAAGTAACTCACTTTGCTTGTTTGGAGTTGCTCAGATCTGATGTTGAGGCATTTGGGGCACCCTGACCTGCTCTTAATCGTAACGATACTCTACGTTCGTGACTCTCATATAATCTTGGTGAATCTATAAAAAAAAATCAAATTAAATATGGCTTTATTCAGTATCTAATTTTAAATACAACTAAATGATATTTTGGCAGTATTAACAAATTACAAAAAAAAAACATCCATTACAGTAACCGATTTCCATCCTAGGCTTTTGTCGACAATTTAAATTTTTTTTTTAAATTACAATAATACTTACTACTTGTTAGCCCGTCATCTAAAGGATTAGGTGCAGCAGCATTGTTCGGAACAATATCCATCCGATCATGAGGTCTTCTACCTCTCGTCTGTGGAGCTGAAGGCGTAGCATCACCCGGTGTTGCTACATGTGAGCCATACCGTGCGCCAGATCGACCACTCTCATCACCATGTGTGCCTCGTGATCCACCTATAATTGAATTATTGTAAAAATGATAAAATTTCTATATAAGAACACGAACCAAATTTGAGCATGTTCCAGTCAAACACATAATCATATGTGAAACCCTGTTTATGGAACAGAGTGCGAAACAGTTGCCTCAGGTAACTGTAGTCTGGTCTCTCTTCAAAACGTAACTGTCGACAATAATTTAAATATGTTGGAAATTCTACTGAGTAACCCTGTAAAGAAACAACTCGATGAAAGAATTTTTCCATTTTATAAATAAATAAATATACGATTTAACAAAAATTCTTGACGTTAAAAAACATAAATGACTTACTTTACAAAGTTCTTCTATGGGTGTGGACATTTTTTTCTCTGATATACGTTCATATTTTTGCCGTTTCGTCGCAGCCTTCAATCCTTGCCACGGCAAAGATCCTCTATTGAAATACATCAAAACATAACCCAAAGATTCTAAGTCGTCCCTTCTTGATTGTTCTATACCTAAATGTGTATTGATACTGGCATATCTTGCCGTACCTGCAAAGAAAATCTCTTTCTCAATACAGCTTCTTCAGTTATCTAAGAAGAAAGTAGCAAAAATAAATCGATTTTTCCAAACAAATGTTTCATTGTCAAATTTAAATGTTTTTAAATTTTAAAGAAATAAGTTTTAAATTGTGAGTCTCAGAACAACCACTGAGCAATTATAAATCAACTTTTCATTAAACTGTAGGTAGTACAGTTATCAATTAATTGCATTAACACAACTCGTTTCTAGTGGAAAAAAAATCTGATTAATGCAAAAGAATATGTAACACTTTAATTGAAATTTTCAACTGATAAAATATCAAACTATAATGTCACATCTGAGTATACATTTCAAAGCTATGAATAAAACAAATAATTTAATAAAATAAATTATAGATTTTGCAAGGTGAAGGTTGTAAAGAAATATTACCATTTATTTAAAATGCAAATTATTCTACAACAAAAATTATGGGTGTGTTATTGTATTAAAGTTGGTATTTCAATTTGAATTAAGTTTTAATCGTTGGTTGTAACTATTTGAAATTTTATGGCAACTCGAAGATAATAAATAAAAAGCAATTTAGTCTAATACATTTATCATGTAACGCAATTATCTTAATGTTGATTTTATATAAATTTAGATGATAATCTTTAAGCTCAAAAGAAAATTTTTATTTTAATAAGCTATGAATTTCTAAACAGATCTTTAAATAAGCATTTGTTTAGAAGACTCAGAATGCAAAATACAATAAAATATTTAAAAATCAAATTTAATTAAATAATCAAATATAATTCAAAACTTACCAGTCAAATTTTTGTTTTCTCGATAAGGAATATGTTGATGTGTCCTACCATCTCGATATTTCTTGGCTAATCCAAAGTCAATAATATACACTAAATTACCCTTCTTGCCAAGTCCCATTAAAAAATTATCGGGTTTAATGTCCCTGTGAATAAAATTCCTAGAGTGTATGAAGTCAGTGCGTGAAATTAATTGGTCGGCTAATAACAAAACTGTCTTCAATGAAAATCTTCTCGAACAAAAATTAAATAAATCTTCTAAAGAAGGTCCTAACAATTCCATAACCATTACATTATAGTCACCTTCGGATCCGCACCATTTTATTTGTGGAATACCAACTAAAAAAAATAAAATGTAATTAATAGTTAATGTCGTGGAGGAAACCATTCCTCACATTTTTTAAAAAATAAGTCTTATGTAAGTTGACATTTGAAGGCAACCCACAGAACATGTTTACTGTTTGAAAACAAAGCAAATGAAGTGAAATATAAGTCTTGTAAGAAGTAAATGTGTAAATACTGTTGATAAGTAATAAATTACTAACCACCACCTTGCATCATTTTGTAAAATTTTGACTCTATGTGTAGTTGTGGATGTCTCGTTTTCACGCATTCTAATTTGATAGCTACTTCTTCGCCCGTAGAAATGTTTGTTCCTGAAACAAACCGAAACTGAAATATTATAATTTCACCGCAGTTGGCCAGGAGAATATGCCAAAAAAACCTTTTGTTTACAACCTATCAAAATCGAAAACGAAAATGTCACAGAACTCACCTAAATAAATATCTCCAAACGAACCGGAGCCAATTTTTCGACCGAGTCTGTATTTATTTCCGACTCGGAGCTCCATTTCTTATAAAAATATTAAATTCGAATAACAAAAGACATGAAATGTAATCGTACTTTAGGCGGCCATGTTTTACATTAGCCAACTATCATAGGAAATTTGACGTAATCTATCGAGCTTAGAAATACTAATTATCAATCACTCACGCTTCTACAACGACGCAGCTTTAAAATAACGTTGTTTAGAATTTTAATTTTATCACAGATATGTCAAAAATATAAACCAATTACTGAAAAACGTAAGATTTTCACTTTTCATAGCACACACTTCCTACGAGACAGAAGAAACAACTGAGAAATAGAAGTACTAGTTTGCGCAGACGCAACAATCACAGAAATATCTTTAACTTGTTGCCACGCTTTGTACGATAATCAAATAAATACAAATGTTTACATTAAATATAGAAACGTAAGTCTATGATTGCATCGAGTTTATTCCTCTTTAGGTAAGATAATGAACTAAGAACTGCAACCAATCGAAATTTAATTTTCTCTAATTGTTGTTTTTAGCCTTCAAAATGCTTTTTAGTAATTTGAATACATTATGAAAATTTTAATAGCAGACATATTTATTAAATATCACCTATCAACAAAATAACAAGTTTGTAAATTTTTACTTGTTTATTTGATGTTGGTATACACCCATAGCACTAGATAAATTAGTAGATAGCTTGTTGATATAGAGCATATTTAATTTCAATTATAAAATATTATGAACATGGATATTATGAAACAACCTGATTATAAATTTATTCAATCTGGGCAACCATTTCTTATGGTCAAATTTTAACTGAGATATCACGAGTCAATCAAAATTCAAACAGAAAATAATATTTGAAATCATAAAATATACACAAAATATTAAATATTTCAGATTGTTCATACTCTTATTTTACTGGTATTAACTTACTTATCTACCTGTTAGGTGATTTTTTCATTCATGTAATCAAAGTTTCCTTATTATTGTTCAACATGCGGTTTTGTCCAGTAATTTTTCAAAAATTTATAAATGAAAAGTTATGGAATATAAATTTCTACAGAAACATGTCAGAATTTCTTAAAGCGTCTTTCAGCATTCAGTTTTTAGACATCAATTTTTAGTCCTTTTGCCAGTTTATAGTTTCTTCTAACTATTTTAAGTTGCCGTTGTCAGTATCCTTCTTGGGGAAGACACTTTGCTCAGGTTGTTATAGAATTTTCTTTATTTTCAAATACGGCCACATCAGTGCAAGCACAACATTGAATAACTGTGTTTGTTCTTTTCATTTGCAATGAGATGAAAAAGTTACTGTTCTTTAAAAGGAAGATTATTCTGAAGTTAAGAATTAATTATATGCCCAATATTATTTTCAACTTGGCCAAGATATTTCAACTAATATAATCATCACGTACAATATGAAATTTCCGTCTTAAATTTAACATGGTTTTGTCAAGCCACAAATTAGTTTGTTACTATTTGTTTAAAGACATTATTTATATTAATTAGTGTTCGTACTTATGCTATATACAATTTGAGACTAAATATATTAAAGGGAAATAAAAAAAAATTGGTAATAAAATTTTATTACTCACTGAGTGATGTTTAATGTCTGTGAATTATAAATATAATAAATTCAGTAATTAAAATGTGAATAAAATAAGAACAGAAAATCTAATAACGAAACATTAAGACAATTTTTTTTCTTAAAACAATTTAGGACTATTACACTCGTAATCATTCCAAGCCTCCACCAAACTCTGAAAAACGAATATCGAATACTGTTACAAAAAATAAAATATATATATATAACCGTTCTGCATCGCAATCTGCATCCGAAAATCGTAAAACATATCTAAATGAAATCTAACTGCTTAAATGTAAATCTTGTTTTAACGTAGATTAAACCTGAATATAAAAAACGTCATTTGATAACGATAAACATTTTAATAATTTGCAACTAAATGCCAAGTGTATAAAATTTCAAAGCTTTAGTTAAATACTGTTACAATTGTATAAAAAGTCTAACTATATAGCCAATAATGTTTGCAGAATTTTGCGATACCAATAAACAAACTATGAAGCATAATTAAAATATTACAACCTATAAAAAAATTTGTACTTTGTGGAAACATTTCACTTGCTTCAATTTCCAAAATAACTGTTTATAAATAAAAACAATTACAGCATTAAAAAATATTGTACTCGCTATTGGTATCGTAAAATGCAGACAATAAAAAAGAAAAACTTTGTTAAATATGTAAATGAACAATTTTAGTTAATATCCTAATAAGTATGAATACAACGTTATGAAAAAATATAAAATTTTATTGTTACAATGTAAATTAACAGTTAAGCATTTCGTACAATTTTCAGATTTTAGAAATAAAAAAATGGTCCCAATTATCACAAATAAATGATACGTTAAGTACTCACTTAATAACACTTTCTACAATACTTAATATATACTTTTTAAATAATAGAAATGAATAATACGTTCTTCTTAATAAGTACGAAATACTTTACTTGTTGATATGGCATAAAAAAGACCCTTAAGCTTCTCCATTTGCCTGGGAATCGGAATCGACATCCTCTGCAAATGCCAGGGGGGCCTTCAAAAGTATATCACTCACTTGAATTCGTTTAATCTGAAATTAAATTGAACTTTTTCATTATATTTTGTGATTCATGTAGTAAATTATATTGTTAATGAGATGCGTGCTGTGTAAATTACATTGTGCAACCACCTAAAAGGGAAAATTATTCAGAAAATATTATTAATATATAAAATATGAACAGATAGAAGCATGGCTAATCTATAATCCATTTTTTTAAAGATTGCAGTATGCTACAAACCAAAAATATACAGAGATACAGAAATTCATCCAGCACATAGTTGGTTTGTTATAAAGTACATGTATTGAAATTTAATGTTTGTTAAATTTAATTTTTTTTGAAATACTTAAATAATTCAAATACATCAGAAGCCTATGAAATATTAAACAAAAACAGTTTATAAAATATTTAAAGCAACTGTTACAAGAAAACAAGCACAAAGCACTCTAAAAATATATTTATATGCTATGTAAGTACATATATATGTTTAGGCTGAGGTTACAATTAAACATAAACAAGGAATTTGCTTCCCATCTTATTTCAAATCGCAATCTTAAAAAAAAACAGATTATAGGAGAAGAAACTACCTTAAGCAAAATATACAGGTTTCTTGCTAAGTTAATTTCATTTATCTATTAAAACCTGTCTACTCAATGTAATTTTTTTAATAATTAGCATATCAGTATATATAAAAATTAAAAGATTCAATTCTAACCTCCAAATGCTGTGTGGATCCAGATGTAGAGGACTCTATGACTACAAAGCAATAAATAAAAACGTAAAGCAACATCTATAAACGAAACAAAGCAATTTTTACAATTAATAGATATTTCACAAATATCAAATTAATATGTTGATAAGGCAGACCTTACAAACAAAATACTTTTTTCAATCTACAAACACCACAAATTATTCATGTATAATACTTTTATAACATGTTTCTAACAAATGTAAGTTTATATTTATAGCAAGCAATGTATGACAGTGTAATACAAAAGTTATTTGTGTTCATGCAACGAGCCTGTTTATTAGCTACAACAGTTTATGTTACAGACTGTTATGTTAACAAGTTTGAAACAGGGAAAACGGCAATTCCATTTCCACATTCCATTTAGTTAGTGTCGAGTAAAAAGAATTGTTATTTGTTAGATATTTAATTTATAATCTAAGTCAGCCATAGTGTGTTTTGGGCCGCATATAAAAGCTTGGCGGGCCGCATGCATAAATAATGGAAAAACCGTCGTTTTTGCGGATTATCGTCAGTTTTTAAATGCCATGTGAAGGTAAACACACAATGCAAGGCAATAATATGAACTAATAAATAAGAAGGTTATGACACATATGAAGCATACTATTATAATATAATTATGAAATAAGGAATGGGAGGTAAGAACTGAACAATTTTTAAATAGGTATAGAATTTCATTACTTATTTTGTCAAAGATCTGTCGAAAGAAATACATCTGTGTCCGATAGCCTATTGCACAATAATTAAAATACCACTTATTTTCACACAGTCATAAGTAAACATACTAGAAAAATCCCAAATGCATATATACACATTTACGTCAAAAATTTATCATTCATAAAAAAAATAATAATTAGTCAGTTTACACATAAATTAATATGTCCTTCACCAATCAAAAATTGTGAATTACATTGAAAAAGGGATTTAGGCATCGCAACTGAAATTAACATCTCTTACCCTCATTTTGTTCATTTGATGAGGTTGTCGTCATAGTTGTGTTCGATGTAACATCACCAGTCTGATTTGTCGACACGGTCGTAACTACAGTTTTAGTGATTGTAATACCTGAGAGTCGCGATGCGATTTCATCTCCTGAGCCTAAGTGATCTTTAACACTGTCGATGGTTATGTCACCAATGCTACTGGAAACTGTTACATTATGTAATGTATCGTCACCATTTTCTCGGACTTCTTCACCCTGAAATTACAAAATGCTCATTTATACAACTCTGCATAAAAATAAGTAACAATTGATTTAAATATAACCACAAAGTATAGCTCAAATTACACAAGAAAGTAATTCAATATGAAAGAAATTTAGAACATAAATTTTCATAATATTCAAGAGATAAACTGTTTCAAGTATGTTTACACAAATTGTTTATTTTTATTGCAAATACATTGTGAATTGTTAATCTTTTCAAAAATACACCATGTGTAAGCTAAACTATCTAAGTTTAAACATAAGGAAGATCTTCATAAAAATGGCCAAACGTAACAAAAAGAATTTTGTGATTTTAAAATCATGCACCATACACTTTTAATGTTTACATTGTTAATCGTGATTAAAAAAAAAAAAAAAATCAAAATGAACATAAGGGTTAATAAAAAGCGGCAATTAATTTTTATTTATATTTAAAATATTGCACAAATTATACATTAATAACAAAGCTAATAATAACTTAAAATACAAAATAAATGTATAACACTGACGGATTTTTAATCCTATACATAAAATTATTGCAAAAGTGATGGATTCAAAATTTTCAAAAAATACATTGAACCCAGCATTCTTCTTTCCATATATATATATTTTTTTATTAAAGCTAATAAATCTATTTTAATTGATTTAAATATTTTCTTTATTCTCTACAAGCTGTGGTTTTTAACTACATAATGTACAAAAATACTACTTACAACTTTGCATTCTATTAATTTGTTCGCCATATGACCAAATTAGTCAACTATAGTATGAAAATATTATATTTAACGAACCTTGTCAGCAACACTACTTTCTTTACTTTCAGCATTTCCATTCACTAAAGGAGTTGCATTTTGTTGTTCTCTTGTTTGCGCATCGTCATTTTCTTGAGTTGAACCAGCATCTGAAGCTTGTTCATTTCTAGCACCTTCTGGTAATGCAAGATAACAACGAGCAGACGTAACCCTCCACACTGACAGCGATATCCTCTGCAACTCAGAAGAGGAATGAAAATACAATGCTTCTCCTTCTTTCGTGAACACCAATGATGAAATACCGCTACAATTACTAGAATTAATAATTTTCACTTTTTTTTTAAACATCATACTTTATATCTTCTCTTCGCACTGTCGCTGCGTTTAGCTGCCGCTTAAGATCTGGAATGCTCAAAACTAAACAATCGCCTAAATTCGTTAAGCAAAGCAAGTCGACTTCTGTGTGAGTGTTGTTTGTTTCGGGCAACGAACAACGGAAATTAGCAAATGACATTCGTCTAACTCGAGCACCTTCAAAAATTATAATATTAAAAAGTAGACAAAAACGTTTCTAATTTACCTTCATGTGCAGTCAATTTATATTTACAATAAGGTTTAAGAGAGGGCAGAGTGAATATTTTAAACTGTTCCTCAGAAGCGATTACAACTCTATGGGGTTGTGTGGGATCAGGCAAACTTGCAAGTTCCTTTTCTACTTCAAGTGGTTCTGGCAACGGTTTACTGGCGCCATCCAATACAGCTATAGCTATAACAGGTGCTCTGTGTTTCAACTGTATTTCTTTACCCAACTGACAAATCACGTCATCCACATCCCGTTTTGACGGTATACTTAAAGTAAAAACATAGACTGTGCCATTGTTTGTTCCAGCCCATAATGTCGGAACAGTATTTTGTACTGTAAAAAATTAAAAACACAAAAAATAAATGATTTAATACAACACTTAATAAAAGAAAAAAAATACCATTAATAAGAAAAGTCCTAGCAAAATAAAGGCATCTAACAATAGATCCCATCGCATCATCAACAGGCCTTGCTTCAATTTGTCTTTCTAATGGAACTCTGTCTTCATGGGCTATATTTTCATCAGTGGGCAGTTTTCGAGCAGGAGGTGATGGATTTGACGCAGGGGTGGTTACAGTTGGTGCATTGGCACCAGCTCTCCTAGTAGATCGACCCTTACGTAATCTTCTAAAAGATTCCCTTAAAGATTTCTTAAAAGATTTTCTACGTGATATTGGCGCATCGCCAGCTCCGGTGAGATCTACAAGTTACAAATAAGCGATTTTCATGACACGTACAAAATTTTACCATTTGGATTTAGTGTGCATTTTACAAGAACTGGTTTTTGTCTTATGTAATCAAAAAGAGCCAATCCATGGGCTGTTCCAGCTGCCAGTACTCCCCAATCAGCACGAATTACTACACAAGTGACAGCTGCAGGTGGGTAAAGTTGAATAATTGAGTTTGCTTGGAAACCTCTATTCTGATGAATTTCTCCTAAAAGTAGTATAATACAATTTTTTGCACTGAAATTAATAACTCATTTTACCTTACCTTGTTTAGGTGACAATTGATCGTGACCTTTCCAGACAAATCCGTCTCTGTCGTTAACTACATTCATAACTGTAACTTTTACTACACCATCTAATATTTCTGTATCGAATTTGGCAAAAACTATGTGACCTGCTGTGCCAGCAACAGCAAGAGTACCTGATAATGGGCACAGGGTGATTTTTTTAATTGCCAAACGAGCGTCATCTGAATATGGATCAAAAATACCGGTTTTACGGAAAGGTGGCCATTCATCTTCTGAATCGTCTGGAGATACTGCAGTATCATCTAAAATAATAAACAATATTACAGTCTATAATATACTTTTGAGAAGGAAAATAAACTGTTTACATTTTAAAGATTTTCAATAAAAAACGTACCAACAATGTCATCACCAGTGAAAAATTGTGAGGTACTAAACTTATAAACAGGTGTTAAGTTTACACTGCCTGCATCCCAGAATCTAACAGTTCCATCTTCGTGTCCTGTTAATAATAATTCTCTTCTTGGTTTTGCTCCTTTTGCACATAACAAACCACCCCCATTTATAGGCCATTCTCTTGTTGAATACATATGACTTGTTTGTGACCGGCCTGCTTCTTTCAATTGTTCCCAAAGATCTTCTGGTACATCTGTATTTGAATCAAAGTTATAGAAACAATATAACACAATAAAATATTAAATTAATTAATGTCTGAAGCCAACCCTTACTTGAAACATGTTGACTACATATTACGGCTGAAGCGTGCAATGAAACTAAATAAGGCAAATTCATCATTTTCCAATCTTCTGAATTTAGATCGATAGCCACCAATTCCTCATCAGCAAGAATGATAAGTGTGTCAGGGTGTTCGATTTCTTCATCATTTTCTTCAGTTTCTTCATTCGCTTTAGATTCTACTATAATAAAATCAATGACCTAAACAATAAAATCACTACAATTAATGGAAATGCATTACTTTCACTAATAAAAACATTCAAAGGTGAAATAAATATGTGCATCCTTACCTTGCTTGTGAGATCAAATACCACATGTTTTGAATCGTGTATAACCGAAACTGTGTGCTTATCACTGTAACTAGCTCTTGGTAATCCACCGATGAATGCGATAAGTGGTTCATTGTTTAATTCTTTTCTGATGATTTTCGGTATGGCTTTGCAAGGAAAAGGGCCGTATGTTGTTATTGGTTCTGGAGTTTGATCATCTTCGTTGTCAATTTCCCATGACATATAACTACCTATAAAAGAAAAGAAAATGTAGTATGTTTGTCAATAAGAAAAGTTGAATTATAAATACATAATTATGTTTAATTTATTATAATTACCGTCGTTATGTGAACTCGTAAACAAACTTCCATCTTCGTGCCAACAAAGTGACTCTAGTTGTTGGGACGGTGTGAACGTTTTAACGGCGGTGTTTTCACTTCGATTCCACAACACTATTAGTCCTCTGTTGTAACCTATAAGAATATTGCTCGGATGGCCGGGTTGTTCATAAACTGCTTCCACAGCGCCAGGGTTAAGTTTGTAATCTTGTGGCACACTAAAATTGAAAACAACATATTTAAGAAAAAATCATTTAAATTAAAAAAATAATGGAACCATAACCCACAACTGTATGTTTACAAAATGATGTTGAGTATATTAACAAGCAATCACTTACTCATTTTTTAAATCAACACGGAAAGGATGTAAGATTTTCAATAACTTCTTATCACAGAAATACCAATTACTAAAAAGATTTTGAACTGTTAGTTGAAAGGCAACGTAACCAAAACAATCTAGCTTCGTTTAAAATATCTAAATACGATTTAAAGTTTTACATTGTAAATGTGGTTCTAACACATTTTAAAAAAATATTTATAAACATTGTTCCTGTTGTACATTTTATTTTATTATTATTGGATTTATAGTATGTTTGCCGAATTTATCTTATGAGATAGCATAGATAATTTATGTTTTGGCTTACATGAGTGATCATTTATCAGTATTTATTTATCATAGTTATTATTTTAGAAATTATGTGTAAAAGTTATTACTCATATTTTCCAAGATTAAACATTCTATAAATGTACTAAGATTTTTAAGCTTCGAACATTTTTAATTTGATAGTAAACACAAATTATTAAAGTAAACAAAATATGCCACAACCACACGACCACATAAACAAGATAACAAAACACATCGTACTTCTGCATAACCACATCCTGGTAGATTATATCCGGTGTCATCGTGAATGTATTCAAATCTAACAGATAGATGTTTCCACCTTCGGTGCCGAGCAACAAATGATTTCCCGCAGATTCAACACAAATGGCGGAGATTTTCTTCAGCTTGCCTTCGAGAGCTTGCGTTTTGATTTCCACGAGCGAACTGAGTTCCACTTCCCAGAGATGCAAAGAATTGTCATCGCATAACGAGACCACTTTACCAACATTTGGAAGGAAGACAAGTTGAGTGACTGCTATGCTGCTTTTATGTTGGCCGTAGAATTCGACGCCTGGACGACCGAAAACCTTGATTGCACCGGTTGCAGTTCCAATGCAGATGAGTCTGAGTGTCGGATCCCAGGCTAATGCAGTAGGTTTGTGCGGAAAACCATGTTGGAGCGTCTGAAATTAATCAATAATTTAGTTTTTATGTCTGTGTGATTAAAATAACATAATTTTAAAATTATTTCCAGTTTTTATTACTTCTAGTTACAAATTTAATTTGTTGTTTTTATCTTTCGATTTTATCGCAAATGTCAACAATTTACATTTGCGAACATAAATTTTAACAAAATGAAACAATTCACATGGTTATAATACAAAAGCAAAAATTCCAGTTATGATTTAATTTACTAAAAATAAAACAAAATAAAGCCCAGTATTACATGAATCAGAATTCCCAAAATAGGTTGATATACGCGATAAAATGTGCCATCAGCAATATATATATAAAGTACAGTAAATTAGCATTTTTGGTTATTTATTTTGTCTATGTTTGTGTCATCGTTTTTCATTTGTAATCTCGTGGGTTAAACGTAAAGTATCCGGAAAAGGTAGATAACGGCGATTAGAAGTAAGTAGTCCGTGAATTTTAATATCAGATATTGGACTTGAAACTTAACGGAACGCAATTCACAAATAAACCCTGTAAATAAACTCTACGAGCAATAAAGTTTATTTTATAGATCAAAGAAGATAAGAAATACCAATTTGCTGGATGGTGTATTTGTGATTTTAAAGCAATGCGTCATTATAACAATAAATATACAGAGGAATGTTTCTGACACTACGGATAGTCAGAAATGTTCTGTTTATGACATAGAGGGTGTTATAGTTAGAAACATGAGCTATGGAAACGGTGGTTGCTGATTACGATATATTCCAGAAGGGTGTATTTTAATCAAACTAGCCAATCGCTCGTGGGGCGCACTAGGGTTTTGTAGGATTTAAGGTTTGTTATGGACAACTTTTCTTAGCTAATCATTGTCCGTAGAGATGTTTAGCTTCAAAACTTCGGACTTTTTTCGCTTGTTTTTTAAATTATGGGATTTCATTGATATTCATAATGAATATGTGAATAAGAAAGTTCAGTTCCAAAAAAGCAAAAATTAATGCAAAAATGGATCAATATGAAAAAAACTAAAAACTTAACTAACGTAATTTCGACTGAAACAATAATAGGCTTTAATAAATCGAAAAGTACACCAACAATTCAGAAAACAATTGACGAACAAAAGTAAAAAAAAGTTCGATTACATAAGCGTTTCGATTTTTTTATCGACATAATTTTATGAGCCGATACATTTTATAGTTTAACGTAACGATTGCAAATAAAAATTATCGATTACGTTGGCTACGCAATTTTACATCACGTTTCATTCAATACCAAATACCACCGTTTGTGGTTACTAGAATCCAAGGTAATTCTACGTAATTTTCAAAGGATGGGACACCACATTTACAAACTAATAAAATTTATTACTCGAAGAACATAACTATACCGACAAACTGATTTGACCTTACCCAATTGATTCTATTGATTGTTGAACATCTCATATTACGTAATCAATTTCAATCAAATTACCTTCACACTTGGGATTTTAAAGCTCTTAGTTTATTAACACATACATTGCTCGATCGAAAAATAACTTTTTAGTAAGTCAAATTTGAGAAAATGGAACGAATTCTATGAAATGTGTATTCTTATTTTAATCGATTTTCCTAATGTTCAATGCATCATAAATAAATCATAATCACATAAATAAAAATGCTTTTTTTATTTGCATTTAATTTAATAAAATGTGTATTTATTTTTACTGTTTGTCGTAGCAGTAATTTTCTTTTGTGGACGATGTAGTTGAAGTGGAAAGTCATGGCGTTGCGCTCGAAGTAACAAATTCGATTCGTCAGTCTTCGCGTTTATTTTCTAGTTCATGTACTTACTAAAAGCCAATTATTAGAACTGGTTACTTACATTCATTTCACGTTGTAAATAATTTTTATTTTATGTAATCCTTATTGAGGACTTATTACAAGTTTCAAATTTACAGTTATGGTAATTATTCCTCTTAGAAATTAATTATACCACCTTCGATCGTCTATATAACAATTTTATTTGTACGTACAAAAATGTAAAACAAAAAGAACAATAATAAAATTCATGCTTCGCTGCTTTGAAGTTATTTTCATAGAGCGACAAGATGAGAAATTCTAATTTATATATTCGTTCAAACCATTAATATTTCTACGTGGTATTCGAGATATTTTTTGAATAAAAATGAACAAAAACATCATTTTTTTATGAAATGACCTATGTGCAGCTACATCATATTAACAGTGCAAAGGGCTGACGTACTATTTGAGAATTCATAGGATTGTGAAAGATGAAAGACGCAGATAACTTTTGGCGTGTAGCCGGTTCCTAATGTTTACTATCAACAGTTGTAAAACACAACGACACAACGAAATCATCGTTTCTTCTTAAGATTTCCTCATAAATGAATTCTTGAAACCCACTGAAAACCAAACAAAATTGATCTTTAAGATGTTTTCCAGTAACTTAACGACGTGGAAAGTGTCATAATGTTATATCTTCGAAATTAACAGCGAATTTTTTCCATAGTTTTCCCATGATCTTTGGACATCATCTAATAACGTACCATCGAGGTGTTCCGCGAATTTTGTGACAGCCTGTGTACAGAATAACTGACAGTCATCCAAAATCCGTTCTTTCTAACATCTGTATAAATAATTTTACAGTTGTTACTGTTTGTATGTCGACGTTTTCGAGTATGTTCGTCTCGATCGGTCGGTGGTCGCTTTTAAAAGTATAACTGACCTTCCGTCAACTTATCGAAAAGACCGGACATATTTGAAATTGTTAAGCTTATCTCGATCCTCAAAGAACGAAAATATGTATAATGATTGTAACAACCAAAATCCGGACGTTTTATTTATACAAACGAAATATTTTAAATTTATACATTTATTATAACATCTGTTCAAGAAGAAAAAATATTGTAGGAAATCCGGTCGATACACAAAGTTAAAAATTATGTGAATGGCCGATTAATTATAAACACACAAAACGCCTCAATTTTATTTTTGCATTATTACAACGATGAAAATTTCTCACGTTTTCTAAATTACGTCTCGCGTGGTATCTGTTCTAATAAACTTTCGTTTACTCATCGTTTTACGATAAATTTCATTTATTCTTATCGAGAAAAATCAATCGTTTAATTATTGCAATGTTTACATACGTACGAAGCAAGAAGATAAAGATAATCCGTGATATTTATAACATTGTGCGATGTTTAATTAATTTTGGAGTTGCGAAATAATTTGTTCTCACATTTCATTTTATTTAATACGTTACTGGATATTAAACAAACACGTATATTTTAAATCATATTTGGTTTAAGTTGGATAAACAAGTTTATTATTTAATTTAAATCAAGCATAGTGAATATCAAAACATTTTACTAAAAATAAATTTATTGTTGCTGTCATTATAATAAATCGCCCCATTATTAGTTGATTTTTGCAGACGTCGCACTTTAAAATACATATATTTAAAATTTTTACATATTTTTGAGTTACATAGGTACATTTTGAGTTACAAATGTTTAGGAAACCAGAAATTTGTAATAAGTGATAATAAAACATTTCCCGACTAGTGCAATGTGAATGTGTGTATGACAATGAAAAAATGTATTAATGCTCAAAGCAAACATCTCATTGGATATTTAAATCTTAGTTTTGTTATTGTATGTGTAAGAAATTTATTATACAAACAAATTTTAAACACAAACATTTTTAAATAGTGATAGATGTTGGGGAAGAAAAAAATGTTTTATTTACAGTTTGGCAGCTCATTGAAGAAAATTCTTTGGAAAGGTTTCTTCTTAAAGACAAACTTAGAACCCGAAGATTATCAGCTATCAGTAAATACAATAATAAATAAAAAATATTTTGACTGATATTTTACTGTCACGCAGTGAATGTTGTGCTGAATTTTTAATTGTGTTTTTTTTATTAAGATAATCATGAGTCTTTGTCAAAGCAAAGAATTTTAATTTCTCGGTAGAAACAAAATGTATTTACTCCCTTTTAAATCTTTTACATCGCAAGCGCCTATGTTCACTCATCCTAGACCCGGCTCTGGATCAATCAGTACTTCATTATTAGGTCTGTTTGGTATCCTGAACTGGTGTAGAAAAGTGTACACTACAAAATGCAATCCGTGCACTTTTTCGAACTAAATTTTGAGTGAATGTAGCTTAACACTACTTACACTTATTCAGCTCATCAAAAAGAATTTAAGTAACACAATCAATTTGTAATAAATGTTTAATTTCAAAAAAGT
>JAFFZR010025271.1:0-47737 GCA_018397195.1 Lethrus apterus | reverse complement strand
TCTGTATCTACAATTTATGATCAGTCCACGATCACTTTTTCGTTTTTACAGTATCTAGTCGCCTCATTTTTTCCTTTTTATTCTTCTAGATCGTATGGACCTCCTATTTGTGTCCATTTGTTTCTTGTTTAATATCTAGCCTCTTTTCTTGTGTTCACATTCATCGAATCATTATTTTCCTTTTCTTCGCTATTATTTGTCTTATCACTACTGCTGTTACGTATATTATGCTATCTTTATTCTGTTCCAGATTCAATATGTCATTTTCTCGCTCAATACTTCGTTATAGTCTTGATTTATTTTTGCAGAGTTTAGTTCTTTTCGATCAATAATAATACAAAACCCAAAATAAAACTATCTGTTAAAGAATTATACAGTAAAGGAAATGATTATGATCCCATGACCTGTTAAAATTAAATATCTTATTTAAAACATCGTGCTGAACAGAATCAAATATTTTATAGAAATCGAAAAAAGTAGAGACAGCATTTTGATTATTTTTGCATTTAAGTTTCTACGTTTGGTAAGTAATGCTTTCGTTCATGACTTGTAGCTTAAGTTTCTTCATTACGAAAAATCAAACTAAATTAATGTGTTTAAATCTGTGTTGAATAAATCTAAATCAATTTTAGCGAAGGTTTTGCAATATTAAAGTCTCGATTTCACTTTGGGTTTCTCAATAAATTTTCTCTAATGTACGGGTTGTCCCCGAAAGGTTACAGACCTTTCGGGGACAACCCGAAAATAATAACACATATTCCTGAGGCCAAAATAGGACGATTTAACCCAACTTACCTCTATTCAAAGTTGATTCGTTTAGCCGCTAAAGGCATGCAAATGTCCTGAAAAGAAATCGTTTTTTCATGCCAAATAATGCTTTCTTTCAGTACAAATCCACATACCAAATTTGGTCCCAATCGCGAGAAGCGTTATAAAGTTTTCTCGAAAAAACGATTTCTTTTCAGGAAATTTGTATCCCTCTAGCGGCTAAACGAAGCAACTTTGAATAGAGGTAAGTTGGGTTAAATCGTTCTATTTTGGCCTCAGGAATATGTGTTATCATTTTGTACAGACCTTTCGGGGAGACCCCGTATAAGATTTTGACTTATTTTTGATTTATTATTTAATTAAGGAAACAACAGTTTTATATCAAGAAAAGTCTTAGAAATGGTTAGTGTTAGGTTCGCTTCGAAATTGGGAACTTGATACAAATTTAAAATTTTAGATACAACCGAGCCAAAAGTACAAATTCATCAAATTTATCCACGAAAACTACATTTGGAAGAAGGAAAGCGAACGCCTCTTGTTTGATCTATAAATTATCATCGGCGAGTACTTACCAAAGTTCGAGATCGCCATAATGAAGCAAAAGACAAACAAAACGTTACAATTTCCGTTTCCGCTCCGTCGACGTACTACAAGAGTTTCCGAAGAACTCTCCAGATGCAAACCCGTCTCCGTCGACATTTGAAAACACTTGTTTATTCTCCACAACGGCATAATTCACTCAATAAACACTATTCTCGCGAACGCACATGCACTTTCTCGGTTGAATTGGGCGACATCCGCGTCGAAAGCTCGAAAGTTTGTCAACGTTAGGTATGGTTGTTTCGAATATGATCTGAAAATCAAACATAAACTAACTGTATTTATTAATGTGTTTTCTGCGCGTAAAAATTATCTGTTGCAACTGCAATTGCAATCTTCTTAAAATAGTTTAAAATAACATTTATTACGTTGCTGCTCGTATAATTACGCGGCTTTGCGAATTAACCTTTGTGAGATTCAAAATGTGAAATGTAATCTATCTTTGATAATTTCAATAATAATTGTATATGAAATACAAACAGCATTTTCAAACATACAGTTCAGCAAAATTTATATAGAACTGCCGTTTTTGTGGATTTTAGTTTGAACCAAATTCATATTAAACAATGATTTAAGCTCAATTATTCAATAATTTTATTTAAAAAAAAAAAAATTAATTTAATTTAAAAAAGAAAATCTAATAAAAAACAATTTATCCCAAACATTTTTCTAACAAATTCTCTAGGTACTTCCCCATTAGTTGTTGCATTAAAGTGAAGATTCGTGTAAGTTTCATGCGAAAACACGATTCCTTTCATGTACTTTATTGACAAGATGTTAACCGAATTGGTCCCATCGTTGAATCATATGCAATAAACGTAATGTTTTACTGCCTGGGGTGAGTAGTTACGTTAGTTGTGCCTTTTTATGCGCCACTGCTGCTAAGGGACGTCATAAACTGGCATCCATTAGGATGAACTACTTGGGTTGATGTGTGCGCATGAATATTTCATATGGATGTGATGATACGTCGGAATATTCTGATCGAAAGTTACGTCTTGTCCCTCGGAGATAATAAAATGTAAATAAAAGTATATAGAAGTGCAGAATCGTGGGTAAATTTGACCACGAAGGCATGAATTCCGATAATTGCCTTCAAAACCATCTGTGCTTTGACAAACCGTTTTATATAAGATCGTTTCCATTTTACCAATGTTTGCAGTTTTTAAATTCAGTTCGTGGCAACCTAATAAGTCATTTCTAAACTTAAATTTTTTTCTACCTCAATATACAGGGTGAGTCACCACCGACGCTACGGAGTTTTATGGCGAAACGGCATATATTCTCCAACTTCTGTTGCACGTGGATTATGTAAGTTAATAAACGCTACATTTTAAAAATATTTTCAATTATAGAGGACGCTCCAAAAAAGAGTGGCATATCAACGGAAACGACTAAAACCCTAAATTTCTGCACTTTTCCTTGTTTTAAAAGCAATCCTTTTTCAAAAAAATTGTTGACCCTCAAATTTCTGCTCTCTTTGCCGGTTTCCTTTTTTAAAGACAGCCTTTATTTTCTTACCGATCGTGGAATTTTTTTTTCTAACGAAAAATTATAATCTTTAATAGGAAGGTCAAATAATAACGTGAACGATGTATTTTTCATTTATGCTCTAAAATACTTTTATAATCGTTATATTAATTTTCCTTTGTTAGTAAATTTTAGTTGATTTTTCGCTCGTTGTGTTATTCTTTCTTAATTAAATTTGCAGCATAATTAAGTAATTTAGAGACAAGACGGTTAAAAAAAATTATAAATAAAAACAAGGATGCTCGAGGCAAGATAATAAAATTGCATATTATCTTGCCTCGAGCATCCTTGTTTTTATTTATAATTTTTTTTAACCATCTTGTCTCTAAATTACTTAATTATGCTGCAAATTTAATTAAGAAAGAATTCTATCAACCAAGAATTTGACACTAACTAAAATTTCCTAACAAAGGAAAATTAATATAACGATTATAAAAGTATTTTAGAGCATAAATGAAAAATACATCGTTGACGTTATTATTTGACTATAAATAATACGAAAACGACGAAAACGACTACACAACAACACAATCATCGCATGAAGTCTTCCTTTTCATTAATAAATCATACCATACCAGTTAGCTTCGCGGCCCCAAAGGCTAGTTATATCGCAAGAAGAAAACACAGGACAATGGGAAATATACACGGCGACGCACTCGAATCGCATGAATAATGAACGACCGGAACGAAGGCGAGTCCTGCAAAACGGGCCCTGAGAGTAAACTCCACTTTTTGACTTTTATGCAAAGGTGCGGGGAGTGGCTCGTTTCTAAATAAAATATGAATTCGACGCCGTCCTCCGGTCCCACGGGCGACCTTAGTTGACGACGACCGTCTTACGTTCAGAGGCTTCGCAAATCTCGCGTCCACACGGAATAACAATGTGTCACGGGGGTTATGTGAAATGGGGATCTTATGAGTGGCCTCTTGGAACTGAGGGAATACGGCAAATGCGGAGATTTAAAATCGCGTGGTTTGGAATCCATTTTTTATAAGAACGCATTTAATAGAATCATAATGTTTGCTTGAATCCAATACTTTTTGTGGAAAAAAGGACGATCCTATCAAAAATGTCGTTAGGAAGTGTATTGCTTTAATATGATTTAAAAATGAATCACCTTCACGACATTTTCAAGCAAGTGAACTTTTAAAAGTAAATAATTTATTAAAATATAATTCTTAAACAAAACTGCTTAGACCCACCAGTATAAATTTGTTACTTGAAAACTTAAAAAAACTCTCGTCGTTCAAGAAAGTCAAATTATCGCCAACCCAACCCAACCCAACCCAATTATATTTGTGTGTCGTAATAAATATATTTTTATTACATATCAAGTTTTTTTACTGGTTGCTTACTCGAGTATAATAATTTTGGAAATAATTGACACATTTGTGGTTTTTACCTACTTATTAAATAATTAAAAGATTTTATAAAAAAAAAACTGCAATTAATAAATCATTTATCTACTTTTGTTTATTAATATATTATTATTATTAATTTTATTTTCAGTTAAAAAAGGCACGCTTTCCACATTACGATTATAATTTTTATGAAAAATAAATGTTTTTTAATTTAATTTATTTATTTATTTAATTCGTCCCCCTTTTTCCTTTAAATTATGTGTTTTAAATTAAACTACAAAAATTGAAAAAATGCTGCGGTATAAAATAAATTATTTGATATTTAAGGGACACTCAGTATATTATATACTGTTTAATGTTTATGTGCCCCTTAAAAAATCATCTTTAAATAAATTAATAAGAGTATAATCTTCGTATTTGCGGTCCCCGACCGCTTCCAAAAATAAATATTTAAAGAAGTAAACGTGATGAAACACATGGCTTTTAAATTTTTTTGTATTAAATTGAATAATAGTGCAGAAAATAATTATAACGTACAAAATTTATAATTTAACTCTTACGATTAACGTTATAAATTTATGCAAATTAATTTATTTAATTAAACACACGTAAGTAACGGTAATCACTTGATTTTAAAACAACGAAAATTTAAAAAACAAATTATTTTATTTTTTGAATTATCAATAAATAAATAATTTAAATTATACATCAATTAATTTAAATTCAAATTTTTTTTCAAAAAAAAAAAACTTCAATTCATAACAACCATAACCTTTATATAATTTTCACAAATAATTCTGCGCGCAAAATAATTACAGGCGTCGCGTTCTTGTGGGCGTGTCACGAGCGTCGCGACGCAACAACCTCACCTCACCAAATTCGGAATTCTACTGATATAACGGTTATCTTGCACACCAACAATTTGCGCCATACCCCCACCCATTCGTAACACAAACGGATCCTCCTCAAAAAATGAAATATCATAATGAACCAGTAAATTGCTTTGTGTTTGTCTAAAGTTTTTGTTGATTATATACGGGCACGTGACTGATCCAATAAGCGTTCATTTGCATGTTACGTCTGTTGTCCTTTAATGTCACGTATTTTTTATTTAATCCCTTTCATTTTGTATCAAATTTTAAAATATAATTCATTCCCGTCATTTCCTCTATGATTTCTTTATTTTACTTATTTGTATATACATTTGTTTGGCTTGTGTTCCCTAATATTTTTCTTATCCATGGCGTATGTCGTTTTCGAACTTCCTTCATCAGTACTTCCTCCTTAAATGAAAAATGCGAATGTCAACCATATTTTTGTTATTTTTGATGATCATTTGTAATTCGGGAAACTTCAAGCATTTTTTATATGTATCCGATTGATGTCAGCAAAGACAATGAAAATCTAAAAGATTGAAAATAGTATACATAGATCAGCTTGATCCGTAAACGTAAGGAGATGGAACAGTCATATCATACAGAAATAACGCCACCAAAATTATTATCTTACAAAATGAGTCCCGTGAGATTTCGCGCAAAACCAAAGTTCGAGCGAACGTGGCTGCAACTCGAGCTCCCTGCGGGCCTTCACGACGGACCTTGGAGGTCTCCATAAAACGACCAAACGCAACTAATGAAAATAAATTTTACATTTCTTCAATTCAACTTGACAATAATTACCGGCGAACTTTAATAGCATTGTTAAAGTGCATTTATAATACCTCAACCACACTGAATACAAATTAGAAAATTATTTTTTCAATTGTTTTAACGCGGTCGCCTCAAAAGCGAAACAGAGCGAAGTTAAGTGAAATGTTCCTGGATGTTCTCCACTCTGACCGCAATTTTCCGATCGGTTAGTTTTTTTGTCTATGTTGTTCTATTTGCGCAAAATACGACGCGACCTGTGTCAATCGAATAACCGGGTAACTTCCTTACCGCTTGGAAAAGTTACGTTTATTAAAAATGATGGTCAACCTCTTTTCGATGTTTATATCAGATGACACGAACTGAATCCACATTTTATTTTATTTTTTAATTTTCTACCATATTTTGGAAGTTACTTTAATACTTGTCCTTCTTGCCTTTGAGAAATCCGTAAAAAGGCAAGCTTTGCGAATTGAGAATTTAAAATGAAACTATATTTGGTAGTCTTTCATTTTCTAATAAAAATTAAATGTTATCGTGTTCTGATTTTTATTCGCTTTGAGATTGATAATCTCTTCCCTGATCAGATCGCCATATTTTTGCAGCTACTCTCCTAATACCACATTCATCCTGTCAGGGCAAATAGAATTTTGAAATAGTTGTTTTGTCCTAATAATGTCATTAGCAACAGTTAGCAAGCCGGTTATCAAGAAAGAACGTTAGCCAGCGGCCTCCAAAGCCTTGGTCTGAAGTTAATCAATAATTTCAATTCATATCAAAATTTTTCGACTTTCCCGCCCATACAAACGGTCACGTGACCTTCTCGTTTATTTGGCATTTATTACAGGTCACTGTATTTAGATTCTTTTAAAAGTACATTTTTCAAAAATTCTACCTAAATGTTGTTACTGGGCGGTTTTTAAACTGTAAGAATTTTTTAAAAAAGATTATTTGAATCATTAGTATTTTCAATCATACGAAATTGTCTAAAGCTTGTTTCTTGATAAATTATTTAGCGTTGTTTTGTGACGTAATAAACTCTTTGATTGGTTGTTTCCAATTGAAGTTCATAAATAAATTTGAAACAACCAATCATAGACCCAACAATTAATTTTAATGGAACGTCTACGCTATCGTCTCACAGGAAACAATGCATAAAACGCCTATAAACCGCAGCCAGTTACCTTACTAATAGGCACTGTAATAAATGGTGCATCCGCTAGATAACAACGTGACCGAACATGACAAAGTCAAATCGAATATAGAAAAGGATAAAACTAGTTTCCATAAAAGGTACTGTGTGATTGCTGATGCCAATTGCAAAAACACATGTTCCTTCCTTTAAATAATTATGCTAAGGAAAACACCCAAGTCACAAATCAGAAAAATTATAAAGAAGACTGCAACAGTGTTATTTATTGGTGAAGGTTTATTTTTTGCCGGAAGCTACGTAATTTGGTATAGATTAAATACAGATAGAGGTAAGTAACCACATATAATAAGAAAATCTACAACATACTGGGTTACCCTTACAGATTTTCGTTTTTACATGCGAGGAAAGTTCCCCTCGATTTTGAATTTTTATTATTCGATTGGTGATAAATTTGGTGGTGGAAGCAACATAAAAAGCATAGATTTAGCCTACTGGGAGCAAAAGACACAAAAAGATTAAATAAATTAATGGCTGACAGATACTTCAAGTCCTTATTTTGGTTGGTATCCTGCACCAGTATCGGTTACGCACTGCTTACTGTCTGTACCCCATCTGAACAGGAATTGGAAAAAATACGTAAGGTAATTTCAATTATCATCATTTGTCATTTTCTTAAATGTCAATTGTAAAAAAATTTTTGTAGGTATTGCCGGGTGTTGATCCTAAATCAGAAAGTTTAAAGAAACAAGAACAATTTATGAAGTCATTACAAGCAGCATCAGTCAACAAACCCATTTATTTATTAACCAAGGAAGATATAAAATCAAAATCAAACGACTATTGATTAATAATATGGATACTGTACAAGAAAAATGCGATCGTATGATAAACATGTTAACAAAACGCCACGTAGAGCGTAAATTAGACATAGAAAAAAGCTTAGAAAGCAGAAAATTAACCGATGCTGAAAATGAAAAAGTTGATTATTTTGAAAAAATGTTTGCTGATAAACGCCAAATTATAGAAGATTCCATAATTAATTCCCCTAACATAGACAGTAAAAATTTAGCGGAACATTTCGATAACATATCCAAAGATATATTAACTTTGCAAAAATACGTGGCTGCTTCAAACATGTTTCTCAGAGGCTATGATATAAAAATTTATTTGCAGAGTTTGCAAGAGTTAACCAATCATTCTAAAGATCTTGAAGATATATTAATTCCGAAAAAGAAATTTGGATTCAGAAATAAAACGAAAAAACCCATAGCCAATGGTAATGCTAATAAGGTAATTGAAAAGGATGTAACTGACAGTTGTGCCCCCACAAAGTTCAAATTTGAAAACTTATGTGGATTTTCTAATGAAGACAATACGACTTTATCATTAGAAGGAAGCACCATGTTTAAGAGAGATGTTGCATTAACCAATTTGAAAAATTGTACTGTAAAATTATTTGGGTCACCCTCTACATTACACATGAGTAACTTATACAATTGTTATGTATTTTGTGGACCTGTTTCAACATCTGTTTTTGCGGAATATTGCCAAAATTGCACATTTGTAATAGCCTGCCAGCAGTTACGACTTCATTCTTCTAAAAATATCAATATTTACTTGCATGTAACAAGCAGAGGTATTATGGAGGATTGTAATCAGATATTTGTTGCACCATATAATTTACAATATAATAATATCGTGAAAGATTTTGAAAAATCTGGTTTGGATAGGCATTTAAACAATTGGACTGGTGTTGATGATTTTAATTGGTTAAATTCAGAAAAAAGATCTCCCAATTGGTGTATTTTGGAAGAAAATAAGAGAAAAATTGATTGGAATGATGTATTGCTTTGCACTTAAGTTATTTTTGCAGTTAGTATGTCTTGTGTATTTTCATTGCTTCTCTATACTGTTATTTAGATCTTGTTCATATTAAAGATTGTATTTATTTTTTGGTTTATTTTGCTACCTCCAACATAATTTTCGTTTAAAACAAGTATTAAAAATAAAAATCACGAAAAACGCTTAACATCAATTTATTATATACAACTTAAAACATAAAATACACATTGAAATAAATAAATAAATAAAATAGTCTCTAGAAACTATATTCTTTGACTTATTCTAGAATATTTAATTTATAACAACACTAGAAGTTTTTCTAGAAGTATTTCACAAATAAGTACATGTAAATTTAAGACTAAAAGATAAAAGCATGTAATTACTTAATAAAAAAAAATTCCTATGATTTTCTTTGATTTTGATGCGATAAAACTAAATGTGAAAATAAACCGATTATTTTTTTATATAAGTACTTGTTATGAAATCAGAAATGCTATTTTTACTATGAATTCGAGAAAATCATTCTTTAATCTTCAGTTGTTTAAGTATCTGATCGGACACAACTTTCGTTGCTTTTGAAGCATTAGGTATTAGAAATTTATCCATATCTGTAATGTGCAATATATCACCTTCTGGTATTCCATATTTGAAAGTTATCAACTCCGGATGTCGTTTCTTTGCAGTTATTTTTACAATCGTAGATAAAGGCCTCTTTACTATCACCTCAGCCACTCCCTTTTTGTCAGCGACCTCTCGTAAAACCACCAAATGACTGTTGGTTATCATTAAATGGCTTTTATACATAAAACCATTTAATTTAACCTCTTGGCAAGGAAAATGCTCAATGACTTCAGGATTCTTTACCCAACTTTGAATTGAAACTAGCTCTTTCACTTCTTCTTGTTGCATATTCTTTAAAAAAAAAAAGTAATAATAATGAAACACTCAAAAATAAACTTACTTGAATATCAGCAACGTTATCCTGATCATCATCAATACTGAAAACTGGAGCAACGTTCCTATACCGTTTTCCCATTTTATCAGAACTTGAAACATGACGCTCCTGTACTGGACTATTGTTGGGATTGACTATGTAATCATACAATTTTTCTTTTACTTCGGCTGATTTGGACTTCATTGCTGCCGACAACTTGCCAAACAGGTCATTAGATTGAACGGTTTTCAGTGATGCATCAACAACTTTCGAAGTGCCATTCATCGGCACACATAATATACAATTGTGAGGATTGTGATCCTGCAGAAATTCTGCAAGGTTGTCGCTAAAATAATTATGAATGGCCATATACCCGCCAGTCAACAAAGAAACATATTGTGTGTGTTTTTGAAGGAAAGACGCCACAACCATATGTGTATATTGGTCTTCTTCATTGCGACCTGACCCCAAAAAACAAAGATGTTCTCCACCTAAATAAATCCAATATAATCAATTTGAACAAATGTACAAGAAATGATACAAACCTGCATTTGAATTAACAGCCAATGCTTGCTTTTGAGCACTTAGCAATCCTTGAACAGCAGTAGCAAAGGCACTTGGTTCCTGTAGCATAAGATTGCAATCTAAATGGAAGGCTGTGGGTAAATGTCCAGCATTGTATTGTTCAACAGGTCGACAATCCACCAAGAAGAACCTTACAGCATCAACACTGCTTGACTCCAAATTAACATTTTCAACCAATTCATTTACAGACACCGGCAGGCATAAAGCTTGTGATACCAATGTCGAATCTTCACCCTTCCCATTATACAAAGCCTGCATAAGATCAGCTCGAAAACTAATAGGAGTCTTCATTGCATAATACTGTGCCAGTGCACAAAAGTCATTAACATCTTCAGCTTCCAATGCAGCAGGCATGTTTGATAAGCAAACAACAATATTTTCTCTGCTTTCATTCTTCATTGAAATGATTTGATCTCTGGCATTTATAACCATTATCAACGACAGAAAAAATATAAAAAAGGGATCAGATTGTTGAAAGTAAAAATCCCACATGACTATAACCACATTTAAAATGCATGTTGCAGCAAAAAGTGATTGAAACCATGGCAAACAGTACATATCAGGCGTTATGCGCTTTGTATCCAAAAAACTACACAATTCAGGATCATGATACAAGAGTAGCAAACGCAGTATATGAAATGCATTTCCATTTTTATGCAAACTCTGAGGTACATAAGTGTCTCGGATCCCCTCAAATAAATTGTAAGTCGTAGATCGGGGCACTTTTAATGTAAGCAATGGCAACATCAATTCGAGAAAACCATTGTTTCGTTCATATTTCACTTTTCGAGATTTGCAATAGAAAGTCAGGATAGATTCTAAATCAGAAGTGACGGACAGCTTGTCAGATTCATCATTGCCGAGTTTTGAGACGAAATTCATGCAGTCCTCTCGTAGGATTGTCTGATTGGGTAGATCAAATATTTCATTGAAGTGATCTAGCTGATTACCCTTATCACGAACATCTAAACATATCTAGAAATTTTTGTACTTGTATGATTTGTTGATACATAATATGAAAGTAATTGTTAAACGCATTTGAAAAATATTACCTTTGTATTTATCTTGTCTTTATGTTACTCATTAATCAACATTGAAATCATAACAAAGCATTTTAACACCCACCTGCCAAACTTCAGATCTCAACGTTTCTGGTAAAGGTTTCCCTTTGCAAATGCAATATATGTCTGTGGCTGAACATTCTTCAATTAATGCATTCTCCAGTTCACTAACCCTAAAATTAATAAAAACTGTAAGGTTGAATATTGTTAACTGGTAAGTCAAGCATTTATTTTCTTTATTTATAAATTGGAAAAACACTTACCAAGTACTATCTTCGTCGCATGCCATTTTTTTACATGTTATCTAAATACCAGTTACTTATTTTAAAGTGAACGTGTCAAATATTTGTATAATGACGACAGCTGATATGTTGAAAGGTGAAAAATTTAGGTTAATTATAATGCCAACTGTATACATTTATATACTATAGATACCTGTGAAAATTATAATTTTGTTCCTATAGACGTTGATTGAGTAGATTGTCAATAAACGGACAAGTTGAGAACAACTTAAATTTAAATTAGTTAAGAATGTATGAGCAGGATTATTTAATTATGCTATTTATTTTAACGTTGGTACGAAAATTTCATAAATTAAAAATTTAAATTTAACTTTCATAATTTTCACTATAAATATATTTTTCTTTTGTAACAGTTAAAATCCTTTACTGTAAGTATTCGTCAAAACATGTGCTTGTGTGCTATCTAACATGTTATCTTTTGCAAAGCCTTATTCTATAGGCATTTCAAATAAATAGGCTACGTTCATTATATTCAAAAAAAAAAGGAAAATGTTTATATATAATATTAAAAATCTGTTAAGGATGATTTAAAAAATCATATTTATCGTTATTTTCTCTGACAATTGTTTTATGTTTATTACACGTCAAAAGATTAATTTTGAAATTTCCTAGTGTCAAATCAAAAATATAACGCATGTACACTTAAAATGTCGCCATATTTCTTTTCCAATCTCGTATAACCTATATTATAATAATTTATCGTAAAGAGTCATTAAATGTTTTTAAAAGTGATATCAGTGAAATACAATCAGTGAGTGAATCGTAAAATAAATGGCCTCAAATAGCTCAGGAAGTTCACCGCCATTTCCCAAATGGCAAATAGCTGCAATCGCCTTAGGTGCTACCGGCGCTATAGGATTAGGTTATTGGTACTTAAAACATTCAGGCAAACAGAAACGGGGAACTATAAAAGGCACCGACAAGTCGGTATCCATAGACGAGTCGACACAGGAACCCGATACACCTCTACAAGAGGCACAAAAGTTCAAAAATCAAGGCAATACGGCTTTCAAAAAGGGAAAATTTGATGAAGCTATCAAATTTTACAACATGGCCATAGAAACATGCCCTGAAGGATTTGCTGTAGATTTAGCGACGTTCTATCAAAACAGAGCTGCTGCATATGAACAGTTGAAAAAATGGAGTTCCGTTATAAATGATTGCACAAAAGCTTTGGAATTCAACGACAAGTATGAAAAGGCTCTCAACAGGCGGGCGAAAGCATATGAAACCATCAAAGATTGGGAAAATTGTTTAGATGACATAACGGCTGTGTGCTTGATGCAAAGTTTCCGAAACAAAAATGCACTTTTAATGGCTGATCGTGTTTTAAAAGAACTTGGTAAAAAACATGCAACGGAAGCTATGCAGAACAAAATACCCAAATTACCATCAAAACAATTTATTAAAACATATTTTATGTCATTTCCAAATGATCCTGTTTATAAACTGTTAATGGATGTTAAACCAGAACTTGGAGAAGGTGAACTTAAAGGTTTGTTTCATATTCTACATTTGCTCAATGTTATATTTACTAAATTTGTAGGGTTTTTGAAGGCAAAACTATCATTTGCCACAGAAAATTATGATGATATAATACCAGCATGCACAGAAGAAATTAACAATAGTGAAGCCGAATCCCAATTTATTTTGGAAGCACTTTCACTTAGAGCATCTTTTCACATTCTTTCTGGTTCACACAAAGAAGCACTCACCGATTTAAAGACGATCATCGAAGCTGAAGAAACTGATGTTGAAATCAAAGTAAACTCTCTGCTAAAAAGAGCATCATTATATATGCAATTGGAAATTCTCGATCAGTGCCTTAAGGATTTTGAAACGGCTGTGGAATTGGGTCCAGAGATCTCAGGTATTTATTATTAATAAATATCTCATGTATGAAGCCAGTATTTTACATTAATTAATATTTTTCATTAGATGTTTATCATCACCGTGGTCAAGTATATCTCCTCTCTGATAAAACAGAAGAAGCAAGAAATGATTTTGAAAAAGCGGTCAAATTAAATCCAGACTTTGCAATAGCCATAGTTCAAAAATGCTATGCTAACTATAGATATGCAGTGCTAAGTCAAGATGCCGATCTGCTGGTTAACACCATGGATGCATTTCGTAATGCTGTCGAAAAGTTTCCTACTTGTTCCGAGGTCTTTGTCCTATATGCTCAAGTGCTAACAGAACGGAAAGAGTTTCAACAAGCGGATAAATTGTTCCTAAAGGCAGTTGAAGCCGAACCCAAAAATGCTGCAATTTGTGTGCATCGAGGTCTGTTGCAGTTGCAGTGGAAAGGTGATGTTGAAAGTGCGATAGATCTGATGAAAACTGCTTTAGAGATTGATGAGAAGTGTGAATTTGCTTATGAGACATTGGGAACAGTTGAAGTACAAAGGTAACAAAATCTAAATTGTTTTAAATAGTTTATGATTTATTTCGTTTTAGGGGTAACCTTGTGATTGCAATAGATTATTTTAATAAAGCGATAGAATTAGCAAGGACAGAATTGGAAATGACTCATTTGTTTTCACTGCGAGATGCTGCCGTTTCTCAATTTAAAGTTTCGATGAAACTGGGTATTGGTCCCCAGTTACTTAAAATGCAGGCATAATTTCTAGTTTGACTTCCTTGTGACCAGTTTTTTATTCATTGTTAAAAAAGATTTTATTTTTTTTTGTAAAAATGTTCTGCATTTAATTACATGTTTGTTTTTGAGTTAGTTTTCTTTCTTTTTCACAAAAGACTTATTTTGCATTCCGATTTGTCTTGTGTAGTTTCAAATTTGTGTGTTATTGTCTGTTTAAAATTATATTAGTGATTTTTAGACGAATATGTGATTTATTACACCTTTTAATGTTGAATGACAATAAGTTTGCAATAAAGGATTGTTTTTGACATTGTAGTAGGCGTAGACTAAAAAAATATGAACAAGTGTCAAATTTTGACAATTGCGATTTAAAATAAGTCAAAATGTCCAAAATATCTTGGCAGAAACTATTCCCAACCGAAATCACTTTCTTAATATTTATTTTATACATACTTCTGTTTATAAATCAAGGTGTGTTAAAAAAAATAACTTAAAATTTAATAAATTAATTTCTTGTAGCAATACTAGTGACAGCTTCGCAAGATTTAAACCATAACTATGAATACAACATTATCACTGTGGTTTTGATGACGGAACTTTGCAAATTCATTGTATCTGTGTATTTGTATTGTCGAAGGTATATTTTAAGTTTTATTTATTTAGTTTTATTTACCGAGTAATCATTTTAGTCAAAGAGTACGGTCATTCATCACTGATGTATATAAAAATAAAAAAGTTTTGGTGTGGTATTTCGTTCCTGCCTCTCTGTACTGTTTGTACAACAATTTGTCATTCATAAATTTGTCAACATTTGATCCAACCACTTATTATTTATTATTGCAATTAAGAGTTGGTATAACAGGTATTTTGTTTCAAGTCAGTGTTTCATCGTAGTTGTGCAACTGCTAAAGTATTTGTTTCAGGTAATATTTAGAAAAACTTTAACTAAGAAACAATGGTTTTCCCTGTTATTATTAACAGTGGGTTGTATGATAAAACAAATGAATTTTTCTAAAGATGAGACCACTGTAATAAACAGGACAAAAGCTAATAGTTTTGAATTTACTTCGAAGGCCGCATTAATTCTGGTTCAGACTTCTTGTGCGTGCCTAGCAGGGGTTTATAATGAATATCTTTTAAAAACAAGAAATGCCGGTAATATTTTTATACAAAACTCATTTATGTATTTTGACTCGATCATATGTAACGTGCTAGCATTAACATTACAAGGAAACTTATATGATGCATTGAGTGTGACAAATTTAACAATAATTTTCCATTATAGAGTTTTTATTATTATAATTAATAACGCAGCAGCAGGTATTGTAACTAGTTTCTTTTTGAAACGTTTAAATTCTATTTTTAAAAATTTCACCAATGCTATCGAATTAGTTTTAATAACGGTTCTCAGTCGTATATTATTTGGAATACCTATTTATGCAAACACAATTTTGTCAATATTAACAGTCACTTTTGCTGTGTATTTGTACTCGCAAAATCCAGTTTCTAATGTTTCACAAGAACCAAATGACGAAAATAAACCTGTGATGGAGGAAGTTTAAATTAAGTTGCAATTAATTCGTTAATTTCTAAAATTTGTATATTTTTAAATTTCAAACTTCAATAAAGTCTTCAAAACTAAATATTTTTATATTGTTTTAAATTATCCGCCTTTTCTATTTATGTTGGCTACCCTGGAAATGTTACGTGTTTGTGGTGGTGGCATGATTGTATAAGTTGGGCTATACAGTGAGAAGATTTAATCTTTTATCCAAATATAATTTGAACAAGTTTGTCAATATCTAAAAAGATGGCAAAATTAGTGAGCCAAGCACCCATCTTATTAAAACGTAAGTATATTTATTGTTGTGTAGTAAACGAACATAATTGACATACAAGTTATGTAACTTAACCTAATATTCTTCTCCTGTCAATTTTGCAATTTTATAGAAATCCTCACGGATGCCCAACCAAAATTCCAAACGTTTTTAAAGTACGCCAAAGTTGAATTGACGCCTCCATCACCTGCAGATTTGCCACAGATTCGTGCGGGAATTGGCAAACTTATCGAAGGTGCACGTACTGGTAAATGGAAGCAAACACCCGTCAGGGAAGCCTGGTTAAACACCCTCGTAACTGTAGAGGTGTTATGTTGGTTCTATGTGGGTGAATGTATTGGCAAACGTCATCTAGTAGGATACGATGTTTAGATTGTATAATTACATTCTTGAATAGTCTTAAATAAATATTTAACATTATCATTGAATTTAATATAAAGGAAATGGTTGATTACAAAGTTATAATAATGTCTGTATAATTAAAAATAAATGCTTTAGCATCTTTGATAAACATTTCTATTCTAATTGATTTCTTGATTTATTTATTTTTTTATGTTGGTTATCCCTGTATCTGAATTTGATAAATGTCAAAAAATTTAATCTATTGAAATAACGAACGTACCTAAAAATGTAGTATCTATAAGCTGTGAATAAATCAAATTAAACATGAACAAAATATTATGGTTGGAATTATTTCCAACAAAACTAAGTTTCTTGATATTCATCGTTTACATTTTATTATTTGTAAATCAAGGTACCTATTTCTTTTTATGTTAAATGTAATAAATCATTTATCATGAATTGCTTATAGGTATATTAATAACAGCATCACAGGGAAAAAACAATGAATATGAATATAATATAGTCAGTGTGGTTTTGATGACGGAAATTTTCAAATTAATCGCCTCGACATGTTTATATTGTCGAAAGTAAGCAACTTTCATTTTGTTATTCGTTTAATAATTAGTAATTTTGTAGCCATACGATCATGTCTTTATTTAAAGAAGTATTTAAAAACAAAAGCGTATTAATGTTGTACTTCGTACCTGCTTCTTTATATTGTTTGTATAACAACTTATCTTTTGTGAATTTATCCAAGTTTGATCCTACAACATATTTTTTATTATTACAATTAAGAGTTGGTGTGACTGGTATCCTATTTCAAGTAAGTTAACTTATTTAATTTAATTATGTAAACGAGGCAATTGTTTTAGGTAATATTCAAAAAAACATTGAGTGGGAAACAATGGTTTTCTTTATTATTGCTAACGGTGGGCTGTATCATGAAACATGTGAACTTTACCAAAGATGAAACGAGTCAACTTTCAAAAGCCAGTGGTTTCGAATTTAGCTTTAGTGCCCTATTGATTATAATTCAGACTTTTTGTTCTTGTCTAGCAGGTGTTTATAACGAATATCTTTTAAAAAAGCCTGGTGCTTCTATCGACATTTTTATACAAAACTTATTTATGTACTTAGATTCGATCATATGTAACATTTTAGTATTGACTGTACAGGGAAACTTGCACGGTGCATTAACCATGACAAGTTTATCCAAAGTTTTCCATTACAGTGTGCTAATTATTATGATAAACAACGCCGCTGCAGGAATTGTAACAAGTTTCTTTCTGAAAACTTTAAATTCAATTTTGAAAAATTTTGCAAATGCTATTGAAATTATTTTGATAGCCATAATAAGTTTTATCTTGTTCGGTATACCGATTTATCTCAACACAATCTTGTCAATAATTACAGTATTATTTGCTGTTTATTTGTATTCACAAAACCCAATTTCAAATGTACCTCAAAGACAAACTGATATTGAAGAACAGGAACTTATGATGGAAGAAGTTATTTAAATATTGTGATATTTACTTATATATGTCAGTTTTATAATTGTGCTTTTCCATTTACAAAATAAATTTAAAAACAATTTCTTTTTGTAACATTTTCATGCCTTAAGTGAAACGTTCTTAAAATGACTACTAATTATTTATTAAAAAAAAGTGAATACACTAATCATCAATTATTTGTACTACTTTCTGGGAGAACTTTTCTGAACTCGACCAGCATATCCAATAGCAAATTCGTGAAATCCTCACATAAAAACTATCAATTTAAATATAATAAATATTCCCTTCAAATATAGTATTTAATAAAGCGCTTATTATTAATTACATTTTTCATCCATGTGAGGTTTTTATTCTTAATTTATTTAAGAGAATAAACAATCATTAAATAATATAAAAAATTACATTCTATTTATATTAGCTCTTACGTTAAACAATAAGAGTATCGTATAGAATTACAGCTGTCAACAATACAGACGAGCCACAGTCTTAAAAATATTATTGCCACTACGACACCATTTCGTTCCACGTACTGTTATTACTAGAATTGCTTGATGAAGACACTATAGGTTTCGAGACCTTATCCTTTGGCCCCCATACTCTTATTGTACAGTCATCGGATGCAGAAACCAACATATGATGATAGACTGGATTCCATGCGACACAATTAACAGTGCGTGTATGACCCGAAAGAACGGCCAGAGGTTGTTCGTTGCGTATATGCCATATATAAACTTGGTTGTCTTCACTGCCGCTAGCGACAAAATCTTGATTTGCCCCTCCAAAAGTTGAGTGTATTGTGAAGTGACCCTGAGTTACACCTTGAAATCTTCTTACCAAGCAACGGTCCTGTATATCCCATAAATGAACGCCTTGGGTTGCGATATTTAAAACGGCAAGGCGGTCATTTTTATCCAATGTGAACGCCAAAATTGAATGTTCCGCCTGAAGTCTGTTAACATATCACAATGCATGCAATTCTGAAGTAGATTTTATTATCAAATACTTACATATTATGATCAGTTAACTCTTCCAGAACGTAACTCCTAATTCTATGGTGAGAGTCAGCGGCGAGTACCGATTTTCCATCACTTCTGCATCGCAAACAATTAACTCGTACTCCTTCCCAAGAATCTAAAATATTCCCTTCAATGTCACATTGGTAGAAATGGCCCCGTATACCGCCAACGACAAATTTTGAACCATCTTTATTCCATGCACAGCATGTCAAGACATCTTCCGGGCTTTGGGACACCTTTAAACATTTTTCTGTGTCAATGTTCCATAACCAAACCTCGGGACTTTCGTCAGAACCACAAACAAGCAGATGAATTGAATCCGGATTCCATGCTATGCATACTGCACCTATAATAATTAATTTAAACAATTTAATGTGTCATATTCTTGGTTGCAAATGTTAAACTCTTTTTCATGAGCCTCAACCAAATAAAAGGTTCATTAAATCAGACAAATATTCTAGAATAAATATGTCGTAGTCTTTACCAGTAATACATAAATATTTTTTAATGACTAATAATATTCCTGTAGAAACACTAAAAATCAATAAATACATTTAAAAGTTGGTTGAAACTCGAGAATTAAGGAATAATACATTATCATTACCATATGAATGGCCATCTAATGTTTTTCTCACTGTTATGGTGCATGAGTCTGGATTAACATCCCATATTATAACACGTGCATCCTTTGAACCCGTCGCCAATTTCAAACCATCAGGAGAAAATTGACAAAACCACACTTCATCACAATGATCGTTAAGTACCTACAAATTCATTTTATTAAGAAATGTGTTTTTAAGACAGAAATTTTAAATATTAACCTGTATAGTATGTGTCGGAAATGAATCTTTAGGACAACAGTGATCGACCAACAAAGATGCGTTGTTGAGATGAAGTGTCTGTGAGGTGTTGTGGTGACGGCAGCGTAAAGTTTGTAATTCGAGTGCTTGGTCTAAGAGTGATTTCAGTCTATACGGCGGCAGCATAATGCTTGGAGGGAGATAGGCCTGGAGTTTATCCATGAGCATCGCACGTGACTTTGTACCTTTGCCATCCCAATTTGTTCTCGAGTGTAGTTCCTGAGTACTTGAGCACATCATGAAACTCGACAATTGGTGTACCCTTGACGTGTTGTGTTGTAAAGGCGTCAATTCATTTCTTAAAACGTGCAGAGCATCCAAAACTTTTCCATCTTCTAGATATTCGAGGTATTTTTGTTCCAATAACAAAAATTTCATTTCCTACAATAGAGAGTTAGACAACATGCATAATCATGAAAATTTTGATTGGTGACTTACGATAAGACTGCTAGAGTTTCCAAGGAGGGGTCTCAATTCTTGGAGATCATGATCTGCTTTATTCCAGTCACCGTCCATTACATGTTGACGAAATTTTGCTGCAGCAGGATGATCCAAGCGGCAGCCTGATTCCATCATAAGTGACTCAGCAGCTTGACTAAAAATATGAATTAATTACCTAACAAACTACCACTGTAAAAATTAAAATATAAAAATTAGTCCTAATTGATTTTAAAAATTAATGTATATAAACATTAAAAGTAGGTCATGGTTAAAAATGAATAAACAATCTTCTTACTTTAGTCCTTCAGATATTAGATATTGCCCAATAAGTCTGACAATATCCTGATTGGTTTGTGTTAAAGTAACAATTGTTGTAGTGTCCCCGGCTTCGTTTTCGTGTCCGTTTTCAGCGGCCCCATTGGTAGCCGAAGTGGCCCCATTTTGCACACAACCGTTACTAGCTTGCATAGTGTCACTTAAAGTGTTACTATTGCTTCGGGATTTTTTACGAGGCGGTTCACCACCGTCGCTACCCGCCGACTCACTATTAGAGGCCAGAATTATTTTGGAAAAAGGCTTTGTTTACTTTTTATTTTTAAACCATACGCGCTACGTACTTTGCGAAATGAAACGACTCCGTCGAAACTATTTTCGGGTGTGCGTAACGAGTACGCACGCCACAAAAGAAGAAAGGAAAAGAAACGATAAATCCGACGAAACAGACGACGTTACGTCACAATCCGTTGACAGATTGCGTTTTCCACAACAAGGTTTCCATTTTATCGCTTCGTCTCCTGTCGACGTCTAAACAAATAATAATCGCGAGATGTAGCAACGTCTTTGTGCGTTTCCGATTGACATCATAGGCACGTAAATTCGGTGCATCCGGATGCCACACGCTTTTATTTTTAGAACGGGCAGTCTCGTTTTATAAATAACTCGAGTTTAATATGTGCCACACTCTCACATACACTCAATAACAACGATCAGCTGAACTTCTTCGTGCAAAACAGCTGGTGTATTTGACCTCCAGAATAAACCTCTGTTAATGTGTACATGCGCACAAAATGATTATCTGTTTTCTCCTGACAACATTCGAAGTTTTCTTATTGGTCAGAAATCTATTTTTCGATATTGGTCATAATCATTAATTAGGACTTCTTTAGCTAATCATAGTAATTGTATAAAACATTTTAATCAAATGTATAAAGTATTAAAAAATGTTTTGAATTTACCGTTTCCCGCACATTTTCAGTTTTGACAAATACCTCAATACTTATACAGGTATTCAATAGATGTCACTACTATAAACATTGTCTCCAATTTAAATGTGTTAAATATAATAAACTTTTTTTTTGCCCAACACTATAAAACCATTAAAAATACATAATAACATTTTAAAAAAGACACTCGGGTTGTCGGCCGGACGAAGCCCTCAATAACTTACGACTTATTGGTATGCGAGATTTCATCGAGATGTGTAAATTCTTAATTACTTGATTAAAATCTTGGATATTTAAAATTACAATTGTTTTTTGCCAACACAGATTTTATTCCTTTTTTATTTTAGTTATCATCTGGTAAGTCACATCAACAATCAAACTCAATTACAGAGTGTGGTTGCTGACATACATTGAATGCCTGATATAACTGATTGAAAAGCTTTTCTCTCATAGGAGCTTTTGAACCTGCACCTTTTTTTCAGCAGTAGTGGTCTTTCCATGTACTCCTTTGTTATCACAAACAAAAAGTATTCCTCCTACGATGGTGCAGAGGAGGAGATTTAGACAACAAAAGTTTCTGTTTCATTTTTGATATAAAATAAATACTTTATAATACAATTAAACATCAAAAAATGGTACAAAAAATTTAACATCTTCTACGACATTCGGCGTGCGTCCACACAAAGCATTGAAATCTGGATTGCAATTTTCTTCACAAGTGTTGCATGGAGGTCCGACCGAATAAACGGGCATGCCCAAATAATTACCTCCGGGACCGTAATTACAAATAAGAAGGTAATAATAATATTTCTCACTGTTAACAATGCTTGTGTAATAAGTTAAGGCACATCCAAGTTCATTGGTCTGGGCCCACATCAGCTGCGTGTAATGGCCTATTTTATAGTTGGGCCCTCTGAAATGCAATTTACATATGTGTAATAACATTTGATATAAAAAGTTACCTATTTTGGGTATCATTAATCCAATCGCTTTTAAACATTTCTACTTCGTTGTACCATACCATAATCATTTCACGTAATGCGTTCTTTATGTCAACTATAGGAACTGAACTATTCATGAATGCAATATTTTGACCAACATGGGGAAAATAATCTATAATATGAAGATTTTATTTTATTTGTATTTAATGAATTTGAATGAATAAATAAATTATGTATATGTTAAATTATATAATGGTGTGTTAATTTGTTAACGTTTCAGTTGTAATAAGCTTAGAGCTGAAGAAGCATGGACAAAGCATCTATCAAATCAACCAAATGATTCAAAAGTGAAACTCTTACTAGTACGTCGACATGCATCATGCTGCCTAGGATTACAATTATTTGACCAACATTGAGCAATAAATTCCAATTCCCTATTATATCTCTGAAATAGTTGAAATTAAACTTTTACTATTTCGTGCTTATCAACTTTACTCACCAAAATTTTCATATCACTGGCAGGAGGTTGAGAGCCTCTGATCTCATTACCAGATGCTACTTTATTCCTCAATTCATTGTGCATGTCTATTAGAAATTGTCGATCACCGGTGTCAAATTTGATTACCTTGGCTTCAGGCCCACATGTCGGTGAAAATTTACATTTCTTCAATACAAAATTACATTTGCAATTTTTTTAAGGATTTCGTTCAGAAAACTTACTACATCTTGTCTTTCACACACCGTGTGATTTAAAAATTTATCACCATACTCGCACGGAATATAACAATATGGATTCGAATCACTGCGAACTATTGATAAAACAAAAAGTAAGGCGCAACATCGCAACATATTCGCACGTCTCTAAATGTATGCGTTAAATTAAACATGAGTTGTATTTTGCATGCCGTGAAAAATTGCATTTTCCATCCCATTTGCAATCCCACTCGTTTAATTGAAAAAAAAAGAAAGGAGCTATTATCAAACAAATGTTTCGTGTATGGTACACTGACTTTTTTAATTAGTCAGTGGGCAGAAAGTCGTAAAAATTGAGTTTTATTGTTTATTTGGAATTTGCAAACATATTTTAATTTACAAATGGGTTCCTTTTTAAAATAAACAAGGTTGAAGGTGACCAATCCAACAACATTCGCATTACTATCCTGAACTTGAATTAAAGTAAAGTTAAATGTTTAAATCAATCTTTTTTACTTTTTGTTTTATCACTATGTGTTATAAAAATTACATCTTATAACGCAACAGTCGATATTTTATTAGATTGTTATAAGCTAAATAATAAAAAAAGGTATATGTAAATACTGTTACAAAGCCAAGTGTAAGTACAGCAATAATATTTTAATTATATATAATTATCAAGATTTTGAAAGTAATGCAGATGTTTCAAGGCTATTTTCAGCACCTAACCAATTATTCCGTTTATTTTTCTCTAATTAATCAGCCTTCAGAAACTAAACAATTGTAATAAACATGAAAAACGATTGTTTTAAAAATAAAACGTAAATCACTTATTGATCGATTCTTATCTAGCAAATTGTATTATGTGAAGATCTTGTCCTAAACATGTTTCCTTGTATTATTCAAATACAGAAATCATCTACTACGATTGTCAACTCAATCATTTACATATTATCAACAAACAATTTGTTGGAAAGAAAAATTGCTTTCTCTGAAATTACTTCTACAAACCACATCAAATGAGTAGACAATTTAACGTAACGATAAAATATATTCATTAAAATCTAAATACAAACTTAAGTATCTTCTTTAATTTCTAAGCGACTCCGCTTGACGTAATATTTTATCTTATCTTCTAGACTTTCTGGAAAAAAAAAAAAAAAATGCAAATTGCGTTTAAAATCCGGTATAACTTACCACATTTTTGTCTTTTCATTAAAGGAACATAAACTTTTGCTTTTGAACCCAATATTAAACAATTTTCTCGTTTATATGTTTCATTTTTATCTATCAAGTCATTCATCATTGATTTTATCATACTCTCTCTGTAACGAATTCAATATTACAAATTGCAATGTTAAACTAGAAGTACAATGGGCTTAGTAGAAAAATAACAAAGAACTGTAGTCATAAATATTTTAGGATCATATTTTTTTGTAACTTTAATTTAATTGATAGTTTTTCTGATAAGTTCATGAAATACCCACTGTATTGCACAATGAGTCCATTTTCTATTTAATTTCTGAATCACAACGTTTAAAACATCGGGATTTAGCTGCCAGTTTACATCCTCATCTTCATATGAACAACAGTACAGATTTAAAGGAGTTTCACTGGCCATGTTATACTCAGGCTTTAAAAAAAAAAAAAAAAAAAAAATCAAATCAGCAAACTTGGATTTAGATTTGAAAATGTGTTTATTGTTGCTTTCATGATGATGTTTTGACCGCTTTCATAAGAATATCTACAAATCAAAAAATGTTTTATTAGTCACAGCAAATGAACAGCGCACCAGTTCCAAAGACATCCCTTGGGAAACTAAATGAAATATCGGCCAGTAGAAGCCATATTTCTTCACACTGGAATAAAAATAATTCATACTTGCCTAGGATTTGTTTCCACATCCAATAATTCATTAATAATTTCCGGTGCTTCCTTTTCTTCACCAATTAAAAACAAAACGCCCATTATACATCTAATTTGGTGCCACAAAAAGGCCTGACTTTTAATTGTCATAACAAACATGGTATATTCTAAAATAAAATCTTAGTAAATTACAAAGCGTTTGTTGATAATTTACCATCGATGCTTGTAGCATTAATCGGGGTGATTTCTATATTACTGATATTCCTAGTGAATTTTACCACACCGTTGCCAACATCCATTTTACACAAATTTCGAAAGTCATGTGTTCCAATCAAATAACGTGAGCCAATTTCCATTTTCTAAAACATTTTAAATTAGCCTTTCCAATTTACAAGTTGCAAACTACCTTTATGTTTAAATTTCCTTTCGGGAAAAAGTACTTGTAAGTTCGATGCTTGCAATCAAAACGTGCACTAAAATTTTCATTTATTGGACTCCACGCAATGCACTGAATGTCGTCAGGTAGTACTTTATTTAAGACGGAACAATAATCAATTTCATCTGTTATTGCATCTTGGTTTTCTTTTAATCGACTTCTTACATTTATAGAAATTACCTTAAAAATATTATACACATGTAAAACTCCCACAAGCTAAGGTGTTACTATATTTCAATATTTAGATATTTGTTTGGACCTCACGACATCTACCCAAGAACCAAAAATTACTTTATAAACAAATTTAAATTGTACCTGTCCAAATGCACTAACACCTTTATCAGTCCTACCACACCTGTGATAAGATGCCGAGCTACGATCCTTGATCAAACATGTCTTTGTAAGTGCTTCGAATAAATAATTTTCTACAGTATTTACGGTATCTTCCTGTACAACGTATCCATGATAATTCCAACCCAAATATAAAAATTTCAAAAGGATTCTTCTGTAAATACATCTGAGACAACTATGGAAATATCGGAAGTTATCATACTTACTTGTCAAAATCGAAAAGTTTTTGCCGTTTTTTTACCACCACATTGTCTTTGGAGGACTTTGCAATGATTCGTTTCAGTTGTTCGTTGTGTGCTGATAAAGATTTTATTCTTGCTATTAATTCCTTAAAAGAAAAATTATTTATAGCAACAATGGAAGACTTTCTTACATCTTTGGAAGATTCCTGAAGAAGTTCGTCGTTAATACACGATTTTTTAATCTGAAAGTTCATTGTGTGAGTTAAAAACACGTTTTATTGGTATAAGAAATGTTTAAAACTTATTTTCTATTTTCAAACATTAACCATCACAACTCAGGCAGTAGGTTATAAATAACCATTGTCACCAACCATATTGCCAACTATATCTGTTCTACAATATTTTCATTCGGAAATCAGTGTTCAAAGTGTTCAAATTTTATATTTCGTACTAAAACTCAGTATATAAAACTATCAAATTTAATGTAATCAAAATAAATGTTTTTACTTGGCAGTTTGAGGATTATAAATTGTTATATATCTAAGAATACTTTAGCTGCTAGATGGCACTGCATTCTGTTGTATAGTTCCACAGACTAGTAATAGATAGTACACTGTAGAACTGGCGCCGGGTTTGAAATTAATACGATGGAAATTTGTTTAAAAACTTAATTAAGAATTACAGCCAAATATATTAGGCATATATTTGCCAAATATAAACTATACGCCTTATATGTTTATTCGAATTGAACTTGTGTTCGAAAAATTTGTTTTCAAATCTATGATTTTCAAACATAATTTAGGAATTAAACAACTGGTTTCATAAATTCACAGAAAAGCATGGAGTCACTTTTGTTTATTTTAAGTTGGTAAATCGTATGGCAAAACACAAGAACACGTGTTTAAGAGAGCTGAAAAAATAGTAATTATCTAAGTAAAAGTTATTATCAGTAATGATAATTAACTTGTTATTAATATTCGGCTAAAAGTGACCCGACAACATACAGATGCGCATGCGCATGTTATTTTATCAAACGCTGTTGTCGCGTCACATGACCTGGTTTTGTCCCCGTGACCAAAATTGACGGAAAATTCAAATATTTGTAACAAACGGCGAGTTTTTTTTAAAGCCATGGACATCCTCGATCCGCTAGAATCTAGGTAATAACACAATTCTAAAGACAAAATTGACTGTTTGCGCAATTCGGTTATGTAACTGTCCCTTGTCTAGTAATGACAAGGTCATTTTTATGTTGTGATAGGCGAGATAAGTACAATTAATTGCAATTTAAACAAATATTCCTAACATTCGTAGCGTGGCGGCGGAGGATGGTGAACCAAAGGTGATAATAAATCAAGGCCTAAACATTGTGGATGATCAAAGCATGGAAAGTGATGATGATCAAAGAGTTGTCGATCATTTGTCACCACAAACTTTACTCGAGACGCCCTCAGATGAAGTGCAATATTCTTTTAGATCTTCCGAAGGTAAACTTGAGCAAACTGTTTGGTTTGTCACTGTAAATTCTTTTAGGCATGATAACATACGGTGTATTGAAAGTTGAAGATGGGGTTGATAATGTTTCACAAATTGTTAATACCAGTGCCGGTTTTGGTAATTCAGGTGTGCCACAAGTGTTAATTGTTCATCCAAACGATGTTTTTGTTAATCAAAGTGGGACAAGAGCCATTGCACCAAGATCATCGATTATCGATGGAACAACAACAGTTACAACAAATTTGAAGAAGGTACGGTAACATGGAACAGCTAGTTATAATGCCTAATAACTTTTGTTAGAGGGATGAAAGACGTAGAGCTACACATAACGAAGTTGAAAGAAGAAGAAGGGACAAAATTAATAATTGGATAACAAAATTATCAAAAATAATCCCTGAAACAACTTCAGGTGAGATGAAAGGTAATGGACATTTCGAAGGCCAATCGAAAGGTGGCATATTGGCAAAGGCTTGTGAATATATATTAGAATTAAGAGACTGCCAGCAGAATATGGAAATTTGCACGAAAGAAAACAAGCAACTGATACAAAATGTCGAAACTTTGAAACAGAAAAATTTGTCTTTAGAACAGGAAAATAGGGTATTGCGTGATCTTCTAAAAAGAAATGGAATTGAAATCGCTATTGACAATTTATCGTAGTTTTTATTGAAGTACATAAATATATATATATATAACATTTATATATTGCAGCACTATTGTAAGATTGTTATCTCTAGTTTTACAGGTCTTTTTTAAGAATTCGTTTAAGATATGTTTATTATGATTGAAGAAGTGTTTTTATTTTCAAATTATATTTTTAATTGTTAGGTATTAAAAGAAAAACTATGTTAACCACCAGTTTGTTGTAAATAAATAATTATTATTTATTTTTATTTGCAATCTGTAAAACAACAGAACTTGAAGAAATAGAACAAGTGGAGCGAGTTATACATGTGGAAAAGAGGAATAAAAGTATTTTTTTTATAAGCACATAATAGTTGTTTAAATTTTAATTTATCGTTCCTACTACTCTATTTCTTAATACATAACGGACTAAACAATCAAATTCATATGCTTACACAGTTTAATCTCTTGCACTTTAATACATGTCTACTTTAAACATACAGTTGGCAGAATTGTTTTCAATTTCAGTTAAAGATTTTTTTTACTCACGTTGTTAATTATCAAATAAAAGAAGAACATACATTTTTAAACTATATGTCAATACGTTTACGCTAAATTTTGCTTGCTTTTACACTAAATTCTTAAACTTATTATCAATTTGGATGCCAACCTACAAACATAAAATAGCAAAAAAAAAAACAATTTGGAGCTATTTTTGACAGATGTCAAATTCAGGTGACTCACTTTAGTATTTGTAAATATTTCAAACATAGAAATTAAAATTAATATATAAAATGGAGTGGCTGTTTGGAAAACGTTTATCCCCCGAGGAAATGCTGAGGAAAAATCAGCGTGCATTAAATAAAGCTACAAGGGATCTTGACAGAGAAAAGATGAAAATGGAACAACAAGAAAAGAAAATCATAGCCGACATTAAAAAAATGGCAAAAGAAGGACAAATGGTAAACATTTGTAACAAATAAATTACTATTTATATGAGTATTTCAGGAAGCTGTGAAAATTATGGCACGAGATTTGGTGCGAACAAGGCGGTATGTCAAAAAATTCATGATGATGAAAGCAAACATTCAGGCGGTGTCGTTAAAAATACTAACGTTACGTTCACAAAACTCAATGGCACAAGCAATGAAAGGTGTTACGAAAGCGATGCAGAATATGAACAGACAAATGAATTTGCCACAAATACAAAGGATCTTGCAAGAATTCGAAAAGCAATCTGAAATTATGGATATGAAAGAAGAAATAATGAATGATGCTATCGATGATGCTATGGCTGATGATGGGGATGAAGAGGAAAGGTATAAAATCACGGTAACATGCAAATTTGTATTAATCAAGTTGTTTTAGTGATGCTGTTGTTAATCAAGTCTTAGATGAATTAGGATTACAATTGGGTGATCAGTTATCTGGTTTACCAGCTACTGCATCATCATTACCAGGTACAGCACAAAAACAACCGCCCAGTGCTGTAGCTGCAGGTGGAAATGGCATATCTGATGCAGATGCTGACCTTCAAGCTAGGTTGGATAATTTAAGAAGAGAGTAGTGTTTTAAGATGCATTGTTAAAATTTGGCACAATTCCTTATGGAGTTTAGACAGAAAATGAAAAATATATGTTGTTACAATCCAATAAAAAAAAACTTCTACAAGTTTTTTTACTACATGTACATAATTGTCAAGATGTACGTTTATATAAGCTTAAACATTTAATTTACTTTATTACATATATAATTGCTTGTGATTACGTATTAAACTTATTAATAAAATGATTTTTGTTTTATTGTGAACTGCAATTTCAAAAGGGTCATCAAATATGTAATAAACTATAATTTTAATATTATTTTATTCCACAAAAAAAAGAATGCACAATTTTTCTCCATAGTGGAAATAATGAAAACATTTAAAAATTGACTTGTTGTCGGAAATGCGTTTGCAATTTATTATTTTTCACACCAAGCATCATATTGTATTTATTTTCCAATTTCTGCATGTGCTGTAAACATTTCTTTCTTCTAGCCTCCAATTCTTTATTAGTTTCGCTCCAACCCAATGCACGATAAGTGGCCAAAACCTTATGCAATTTTTTATCATTTTTGGTAATAGCAACTGCCCTATTGGGATCAATAGACTGTTTATAATAACGCATTAAACTTCTATGACCTATGGTAGCTCCAGAAGGCAAAACCATTTGATAATCGGAACCATCCAATTCTGGAACCTCAACTTCTGAATCAGTATCGGCATTTTCAGGATCATAATCAGGGTATGAAGATGAGTAATCATAGAAACGAGCATATTCGGTCAATGCAAAACCTTCATGCAACATTTTGCAATGGCCTTTATCAATCATGTGACTCACAACAGCATCGGCTGAATGAAATGTTCGTCCCCCATAATTGCACCACAAGCACATAAAACCTGAATAAATTTTTTCACCCAATAAAGTTAAAAGACCACTCATGTCGATGCAATATTCCACATCTGGAATGAAAAAGGAATGTGCAACAGACATGTGCTTAATATTCTTTAAGAACGAACTACTATGATGTGGGCAAAATAAGCAATTATTTTCTTCAATTGGATTTTCAGTAAAATCTTCCCATTCATCAGAATCCACCTCTTCAGCTTCTGCATCAGTAACATTACTATCTGTAGATTCTATAACAGATTTTTGATTTAAGTCCTTGTTTTTATCATTTTCTATTGATTTTAGTTGCTGTTCTTTGTGTTTCTTTGAATTTAAATGATTATCATAAGCATTCCGATTACAGAAAGATTTCCTACATGCATTGCAGTAAATATTGCACTGCAAATCTGCTTCATTTGCGTTTCGTTGGATAAGCACGCGTTCGTCAAACTTTTCAGATGTCACCGGAGGTAAATCTGCAACTTTCCTTTTCAAGTTATAACGATGCCAATCGGTTTTGTAATGCAATCTTTGAATTTCACCATCTTTGAAAGCTACACGGCATGTTATGCACGTGAATTGAGCCTTTGGTAACATTTCTAGCCTTGTTTGAATTCTATGATATTAAATATATTTATTTATATTAAAAATTACTTATTACTTTTACCTTAGTAATGATAACAAAGCGATGTCAAAACGTGAATATAAAATGCTGGTAACTTATCAAAAATTATTAAAATATAACAATTAATTTGGCAACACTGTTAATGGTGTTGCATTATTTCAAACTTGGTGCCAATTTTATTAAATTATCATTGCATAGGATTTATTCTTATTTGAAGTGGAATGTACTATTTTTTGTGCGGTAACATTAAATAAATCAACTAAATACTGTGCATAATGCGTATGCCTAGAATTATACACAAGTGTATAATCAATGGCCTAGGCATATACATATAAATTTAATTTTTGCCGCTAAAACAGTTCACTTTTGCTAGTTTAAGCCCGGGATTTTCAAAATTGTAATTTATAATTGTGACATTGTCTTTAACGTCTTTATAATTATTCAAGAATTAATCAATTATAATTAATTCATAATTAATTTTACGCTTAGAACGTATTTAAATATATAAACATGATTTTCGATGACAGGTTTTATTTTGACAAGACTGCCAAGCCAAGTGCTGTCAGCTGACGATCTTGTGATCGTTAATAAGTTGGGATCGTTTCCTTAGTTTGGTGGGTGAGGTTTAAGCACGAAACAAGTAAGAAGTAAAGCGTTTTTATTCAATTATCTTCAAACTACTTAAAACCAACAATAATTCACCACTCTTGCTTACGTGTCGACTAGTATTTTGTGTTTTTGTGGTTATTGATTTTTCCGTCGGTAAATATTACGACCTACTTTACGAAACCGAAAATAGTTAATACGCTTTAACGCCCAAAACAACGAATCACATTGAATTCTTTGCTACAAACGTTATTTTCGAAAAAACGAAAACTTGCGATCAATTTTCATTATTTAATTTTTGAATTTATCCCGTAGGCGTAGTCTACCATATTTTTACTGGGGATTCACATTTCAATAGAGCGGAATATCGTAATAATCAAAAACAACCCGTAGACGATTCGTAAAAAAAATTTGCGGCTCGCAAAAATAAAGGTGTGCCATTACATCATTGCACGTGATTAAAAAAACTTTAATAATTTAAGGCAATAATTTGTGTTCTTCAACGATTCGTGTTTTCAGAGTTAAATAGCCGTCAAGATGTCGAGATTGCCTAAAATCGGCGATGAAGAAGTTGAGTCCAATTACGGATATGTCTATGCAGTGTCTGGTCCCGGTAAGTTGTTACAGTTAAATTTTACGACATTACATGTCTGTTTCAGTCGTAACGGCGGAAAAAATGAGCGGATCTGCTATGTACGAGTTGGTTAGGGTTGGTTATTTCGAACTTGTAGGGGAAATTATTCGTTTGGAAGGTGATATGGCGACCATTCAGGTTTGTTCCGTTTGTAAGATAGGTTTCAATATAATTGCCATTATTTTTAGGTGTATGAAGAAACATCGGGCGTAACTGTTGGTGATCCTGTTTTGAGAACTGGCAAGCCTTTATCTGTTGAATTAGGTCCTGGTATCTTGGGATCCATTTTTGATGGTATCCAACGTCCATTAAAAGATATCAATGATTTGACTAAAAGTATTTACATCCCAAAGGGTATAAATGTTCCTTCTTTATCACGAACAATAAGTTGGGAGTTTAATCCATTGAATATAAAGGTACTGTACAAGATAGTGTTTATATTTGATTATATTGTGATTTTAGGTTGGTGCACATTTAACTGGTGGTGATCTTTATGGTATTGTTCATGAAAACACATTGGTAAAACATAAACTTATATTACCTCCACGAGCAAAAGGTACTGTTGTTAATGTAGCACATCCAGGAAATTATACTGTTGATGTAAGTATTTAAGGTGTGTTATCACATGTTTGTCATGTGATTCCCCCCATATCAATAAATTTTACAATTTATTTAACTGTATCCTTCTGAAGGATGTTATATTGGAAACCGAGTTCGATGGTGAAAAAACCAAATATACTATGTTACAAGTTTGGCCAGTACGTCAACCTCGTCCAGTGAGTGAAAAGTTACCAGCAAATCACCCCTTACTCACCGGACAACGAGTTTTGGATTCTCTCTTTCCGTAAGTGATAATAATTTTTTTACTATTATTTATTAGTTTTACTTTAGCTGTGTGCAAGGTGGTACAACAGCTATTCCTGGCGCTTTCGGTTGTGGAAAAACTGTCATCTCTCAATCATTGTCAAAGTATTCCAACTCTGATGTAATTGTATACGTAGGTTGCGGTGAAAGAGGTATATATTCACATAATGCGACAAATTCTTGTTCATTTGTTTTATTCAAGGTAACGAGATGTCAGAAGTACTTCGTGATTTCCCAGAATTAACAGTGGAAATTGATGGAACAACTGAGTCTATTATGAAACGTACTGCATTAGTTGCCAACACATCAAACATGCCTGTCGCAGCTCGTGAAGCTTCTATATACACTGGTATTACCCTTTCTGAATATTTCCGTGATATGGGTTACAACGTGTCCATGATGGCCGATTCAACTTCTCGTTGGGCTGAAGCTCTTAGAGAAATATCAGGTCGTTTGGCTGAAATGCCTGCTGATTCTGGTTACCCAGCCTATTTAGGGGCTCGTCTTGCTTCGTTCTACGAACGTGCTGGTCGTGTCAAATGTTTGGGTAATCCAGATAGGGAAGGTTCTGTGTCCATCGTAGGTGCTGTGTCTCCGCCCGGTGGTGACTTTTCAGATCCCGTTACGTCTGCCACTCTTGGTATTGTACAGGTCTTTTGGGGTTTGGATAAGAAACTTGCCCAAAGAAAACATTTCCCATCTATTAATTGGCTCATCTCGTATTCCAAATATATTCGTGCATTGGATGATTTTTATGATAAGAACTTTATTGAATTTGTTCCTCTTCGTACGAAAGTTAAAGAAATTTTACAGGTCAGTTAAAATTACTTTTTTTATTATTTCTCAAGAAATAAATGTTAAAAATATTGTTGTGTAGGAAGAAGAAGACTTGTCAGAAATTGTACAGTTGGTAGGTAAGGCATCATTAGCAGAGACTGATAAAATCACCCTTGAAGTCGCTAAATTACTTAAAGAAGATTTCTTGCAACAAAATTCCTATTCTTCTTATGATCGTTTTTGTCCATTTTACAAAACGGTAGGCATGTTGAAAAATATGATTGGTTTATACGACATGGCAAGACATGCTGTTGAAAGCACAGCACAATCAGAAAATAAAATAACATGGAATGTTATTAGGGATTCGATGGGAAACATTCTTTACCAACTTAGTAGTATGAAATTCAAAGACCCAGTAAAAGATGGTGAAGCGAAGATAAAAGCAGATTTTGATCAACTCTACGAAGACATCCAGCAGGCTTTCAGAAACTTGGAAGATTAATCACGTGCAATTACTGTAAGGCTCACTGTTATGTGATTTATAAGTTATATCTCTTTCGATTAAACTTACCGTACTAAATTTGCAATTGGAGTTATTTTCGCTCCTTTGATATTACGTGTACAATAAAATGTTTATAAAATAATTAAGTGTAGCAATTAGTAGACAAGGTCGTTCTTTGAATCATGTTAGCATAGAGGTGAGGGTTTATGTGTAATTTGTAAAGAAACGTCCCCTTTCATTCCATTTTTTTCAGGGAACCTTTCTTTGAATTTGTCGATATATGGTGCTTTTTTCCCAGTATTATATATATATATATCACATACAGTAATATTATTTGAACCTTTTTTTTCCATTGTTTATTTCTTGAGCACTATTTTGTATAAAAAAATCATTTTAAATCTATTTTATTATCGCGTATTATGTACAGAGTTGTTATTTCAATTATATACCATGAACCATGATGATTATGTAGTTTACTGTATAGCAAAGGTGTAAAATTTTGTTGTAAAAATAAACGTAGTTGTTGTTCAGTTTCGTTTTTTTTTTTTTTATTTTGTCTAATAAGATTTCTGTCCTATCTAGTATAATTAGATTTTATGTTTAATTTCCAAAAAAGGACTAAGTTTTTTAATAAAGACATTGGCTAAAAGGTTTTTTAAATTACTGTAATTAATAATAAAATACAATTAAAACATAAATTTATTTAAAAAGCTAATTTTTGAACATAAAAGTAAAGAAGATTCGAGTTTATGTAATACATTTACTATTAATAACAAAATCATGTTTTCTTAGTGTCTAACTTACTTATCATATTTTCAATCATATTTGCATCGACAAGTCCAATAAATTTATCTACGACTAAGCCATTTCTTACTGCCAAGACAGCAGGAACTGCCTTCACTTCGAAAGTATGAGCCAACTCTGCATGCAGTTCAACATCTACAGTTGCCAAATCTATGTTCTCTTTATGTTGTATTAATTCAGTTAACTTTGGTGTTAAAATATGACAAGGTTCACACCATTCAGCATGAAAATTAACTATAACCGGATTATCAGAATTCATAACTTTTGATAAAAAATCATCGTTGTTCTTAATATCCACTAATTTATTTAAAAAAACAGTGTTTGATATATTTCTCTGTGCAGTTGGCTTAGGAAGTCGTTTTATGTACTTATATGAATTACAGTAATATCTTTTAACGAAATTCACAAACAATGCTGTATTCATCTCAGTTAATTTATTAAAACGTTTTAATTGGTTTTGCTCTAATTGGTTCGATGCAATGCAGAATAAAAAAAAATAGGCAAGCTAACAATGCGCTGATTACCAAAAAGGCTAATAAAATTCTTTTATAGAGTGTATTATAGTCAGCCTAAAAAATAATTTTAGCCGTTATTTATAATATTAAATATATATATTTACCAATTTAACAAATTCTTGAGATTCCTCTTTAGCATCAAGTGGAATAATCACCAAAATTATAGTTATTACAGTGGCAGCTACCAATACTATCCACCCAATGTTACTCTGAGCACGAATGGAATAAACAAATGCACCCAAAGTGGATATCCAAAGGATAATTAAAATAAACAATCCTAAACCGATATTACCTATTGTCATTTCATTTCTAAAATTGCACAACAAATAAAAATGTTAGGTTATGTTTGGTCATTCAAACTTTTATACATGTTAAATCAATAAGTTCACATACCCATTTGCATTTAATATAAATATTAAATGAATCTAAATTATCTTCATTAATTTGTATATTGATGCCAAGCTAAATAACTAGCTAGCAACCTATATTATTGCAACTTCATAAAAGAAATATTTGTGGAATAATTACATTTTTTTTTATCAAAAATGAATGTTTAATAAACGGGAAGTCGCGAAAAAACGCTTACAATAAGAAATGTTAAAATTAGAAACTGTCAAAATCTCTACAAACGTCAAAGAAAGATTTTGACATTACAATTTCAAGTTTGACAGTTAATAGTTTTTAAAAATAAAAAATAATTGCAGCTCTAAAATGATTTTTATCGAATTTCAATAAAAATGTACACAATTTTAATTTTTCAATATAAGAGAATTATATCCAGTTAATAAAAAAATATATACTTTAAAATATATTGAGTAAAAACATCCATAAACAGTAATTCTTGTGGCTTTACAATAGCAAGCAACACAATTTATATCAGTAGAAAAAAATACCATAACTATTAAAAAACATATTTGGGCACATAGATAATACAATATAGCAGATCATATTTAAATTTTTAAGCTGAAGACCATACTCAAAAACTGTTCGTAATGTATGGTTATGACACCATCTTGGTCTGTATCGTATTGTCGAAATGATGATGTCAAGGTCTGTAAATAAAACATAAATTTAAAATGTTCCATCATTACGTGTAATAATACTTACATATAAGACTATGCAACACTGTATGAAATCATCAAATAATATTGTACCACGTCCATGTCTATCAAATTTCCTCATGAGAATATCTATTAACCCCTCAGATAATCGATATCCAAAAGTTGTAAGTGCAGTACGTAATTCATCTTTGTCGATATTTCCAGAGTTGTCTTTATCAAAAGATCGAAAACAATTTTGCCAATCTGTTACGTATTTCCACAAAGCACCAAAATCCTCAAAACTCACTTGTCCGCGACTGTGTCTGTCAAACATACCTGCAAGGAAAATAGTAAACAAAACGCCCCTGATAAAAATGAAATATTTTACCGATCATTAAACGCACTGTCTCTGGATTAAAAGGACTCCATGTTCCATTAGATAAAGCAACTTGTAACTCATCTGCATTTATAAAACCACTCCTATCTCGATCAACCCTAAAAACGATAAACTTGAATTTATAAACGAATATATGAACACTATACTATATAATTTACCTTTGAAAAACGCTCCATAAAAAATCCCTATTTGGCATAGCGGACTGAAAATGGGTCATTTTTGTCTATTTCTATGAACAATAATCACCAATTAATGCGAAATACGTTACGTACACGTCACACGCAAGATGATTTTAAATGGATCAAGTCTGAATTAATCCTTTTTTTACCTTTAATGGGAGATAACGGATGATAATCTTTGCAAATAAGATTGAAACAAACAAAATCTTTATGCGACTGATTCTTTAACGACAAATATTTGCGAAAATAAAGTAAATTTTAGGAAAACACAATAGACTTCACGATATGACGTCCTTTTAGCGGATTAGCGTAAATAAATTCCATGTAAAAGGGTAATAGAAACTTACGTTCTAAAACTTTTAATAATCTACTGATTAATCATTCTAGTAAATGATAATTACTAGCATTAAACGAAAATAAAAAATGCATATTTCGAAAGTCGTGTTGACCAATATTATTCGATACGTTTCATTGGTACAAGATACAAAACTAAAAATATATTTTTAAACGATTTTTTTTATAAACTTTTGGTAAAGTTGTTTTTTTACCTGTGGTAGTACGTAACCATGGTTACCTAACCTGGCTTTATTATTGAATTTCGTCGGTAAAAAGGAAGACTGTAGAAGCAAGTGATAACAATTATGGTGTAACATAAAAATATGTATTCAAACAAATCTTCAAAAATGCCAAAACGTGTTGCGCCTTTTAATGAAATTACATCTAAAAAATTTAAAATGGATAATGATGTTAATGATTTGTGGGGTGAAGATCCTGATATTGACGACATAGACGACTGTCTTCTGCTAGCAACACAAGTTTGTGAACAGGTTGATATTTAGATTACCCTTTTTCTTATAGCGTTTTATTAGGTTTTTAACAATAGGAAATTGCGGTAGACGCACAACGGAATAATGTTTCAATACTACCCACATATGACATATTCAAACAGACTGAAAAATTCTTATTTACTTCAACGCAAAGCAACAGTCAACCATCAACAAGCTTTCAAACATCTATAAGGAACGGTTTGCACAACACTGGTAAATATGACAAGATTCAAGAAAACCAAGATTTAATCCTTAGAATTCGTGAGAAAGAAGGTGAAGTGTCAATTTTACGCAGTCAGTTAAATCAAACCAAAGCAACTTTTGAAGCTGAGCGTGCTAAAAAGGAAGAAGAATGGATGGAAAAATTAAACACGACTTTAAAAGAAAAGAACGCCATAAAAAGCGAATTAGAATTTAAGGTAGTTGAGTCACATCTTTTAACATTTATAAATTCATATTTTTTAGAATCTGGAAATAGTCAATCTCAAAAGCAAATTTACAGAAGTAACGAAACTTTACAATATGGAACAAATTGCTTCACAAAATAAAAGTGTTCAAAATGGAATCTGCATTGATAAGAAATTCTATAAATTAAAACCCGTTTTTGAAACAAGTTTGTTAATCTATATTTTCAATAATATTTATTGATTAAAATTTTTACAGTGTATCCACTATTGACAGGAATTGAATCTTGTATTTTTAATAATTCAACACCTGAAAATTACGAAACAAAGCTACAATTAACAGAATTGTGTAAAAATGATCATTTTCTTACAAAAGAAGATGGTGACATTGTAGAGTTATTAAAAGCCATTATGCATATGAAAAATTTTAAAATCGACTGCATTTTTATTGACATATCGGTTTTGATGAAATGTACTTCTTTGGAAATTAATTGTGAAAAATATTACAATAATATTACCAACGTTAGTATATTCTCATAATTAATGATGAATATTACAGAAATTTGCTTTAGATTGTCGTTATTTCAAAATTTGTTATTGAAAATTTTTACAAATATCTCCTCATGTTGGAAAGTAACATGCAAAATGAAAACATAAGGCAGTTGGATAACGCCTATTTGGAAAACAGATTGATGGTGGATAATGATGTTTCAGTTTTCGATTCTAAGTAAGGTAGTCATTGTTTGATGTTTGTTTTTTTTTATTTGTTGAAATTTAAGGGAAATGTGCAAAAGTGAATTAGGTGTAAAACCAAGGCAGATGATAGCAGTTATATCTGAAATTTTACCTCACAGTAATTATTTGCAATGCTATTTAATTGAAAATAAAATTGTCTTGGATAACGAGGATTTTTTAAAATATTATAGTGATAGATGTGATTATCTAAATTTGATTTTATCTGTGATAATTGTAATTGGAAAGATTGTGAGTTCATCATTATTAAAATTTACAAATTAAACAATTTTCTATTTCAGAGAAAATCTGAGAAATGTGTAGGTTTCTTTTGCGCTGTTTGTATGTTGTTAACAAATATTTGCATTACGAAAAAACTTGACTTTTGGTATGATTTTCATTGACTTTCATAGATAAAAACTAATATTATGTTTGTAGTTTTTCAACAGTTTTAAAAATATTAAAAGAAATAGTCTTTTCAAGACCACCTCAAAAAGTGTTGTGTAATTTATCAATGTGTCTTAAGGTGGCGTCAATGAATCGAACATTCTCTGAGGAATTGTGCAAAATGCCTCAAAACAAAGACTTGAAAGATAACAACAAAGAGGGTATAACGTACTTCAATAAAGGTACTCATTAATTTTTTAAAAATTTATATTTAAATTTTTATTTCAGATTCTTGTTTTGTGCAAGTTTTGACGACTTTATATGAAGACGCTTTTATAAATGTGGGTGATTTTGATTGTTTAGAAGTTTACTTTAATGTATTGCAGTTTATTAAAAATTTGTTGAATTCAAACGCAGTTTGGTTGTATCATCAGGAAAATAAACAGTGCGTATATATTTGTATTGTTTTATGATAATTTATAGTTTGTTTTCAGTTGTGAATGTCTTTGTAAAGTCAATAATTTGTGCATTGTGATTATTTATGAATGTGTCAAAGTGTACAGGGAGCCAAATAAGGAATTTGATAAATTAAAACATTGTAAGGATCCTTTCAAAAATGTGTACTCGTAATGCATAACTTTTTTTGTAGATAATGTTAAATGTAAAGAAATTTTACGATATAGTATACATCTTCTTCACATATTAAATTTTAAATCGTTCGATTTGATAAACAAATATGTGGCTGTTTACTCACAGTATAAATTTATCTTGAAAACTTTACTGGATTTTAGTGACGATTTGGATTTTAAAGAACCTGATTGTAAGTGAATTTTTGAAAATATTTTTTTTACTTAATTTTTTTTTTAGTGGAAGTTCTTAAAAATTTGAATCTACAAGAGGAAATTCCGGTAATACAAAATCGACATTTTCAAAACGTGCCTTTGTGGAAGTAATGTATAAAAGAAATTAAATACACATTTTAGCTTTATACACGTTTATGTTTTTTATCATGGAAATTTCTATATTTAATAGGCTTATTTATATGCAAGTGCATAATAACAAATAAAGTGACATTAAAAAGAAAATCATCTCTTTTTGTTTTGTACCACCTGATTCACTTTCTTATTTCTCTGTTTTTTGCTGAATAATAAACTAAAAGTACGGTTTATGTCTCGAATTTAAAAAGACATCTTCAAATTTTAATTTCTTTTTTAAGATTCGATACGCAAAAATTAAATGGAATTCAAAGGTTGAAAATTCATAATTGTATTCGTTTTTAAAGATAAAATTCTCCTGATGATAATATTGATAATGATATAAGATAACTAATAAATAACGAGTTGTTGGCAAAACAATAGTAATAAATTCCATAAATAATCATATTTATGATGATAATTTCCGCTTATTAAAAGATTAATTTGCAAGAATCTCGTAAACATGCGTTCTAAACATAGAAAATTTATTTTATATATCGACGACGGTTGTGGTGTGCGTCTGCACACGTTATTTTTGTTCGTTGTTAAGTGTTATTACAAATAATAGTCAACATGGCTCAACCGTAAGTAATTTAAAGCACCTGTGTAAATTTTGGGACTCATTATATTTATCCAAAGAGATTAATTTAATGATTGTACACATTTTATTAAAAGATACAAGATGTCGACTTTGTTATATCGATAAAATATGTGTTTATTATTAAAATATAAGAACTAAATTATAAAATAATAATTTGTAAGAAAAAATAGACATTTTCTATTGTTCTATTGTAACTACGGACGTACAGTAGACAACGGTCGCGAAAACCTACAAAACATATAACATTTTGTAACGTGGATTTAAATTTCAACGCCGTTCAATGTGATCAAATGACAAATATAAGAAACTAACAGTAAAACATGTATTGTTAAATTAAAATTTATGCAAGAAAAATTAAATTATGGAACGTAGTCGGAACTATAATAACTGAACGTATTCAAAAATGTCAAATGTTAAAAGTTGACATTTGACGTAAGCGATTCTGTGGTTATGTTATGATCATGATTACAGCGTTTAAACGATAAACACAAAAGGTGTAGTGAAGATGGGTGATTTTTTGTATAAAACCTCGCACTAAAAATTACCAACAACAAAATGCATGCAATTAGTAAACGCACTTGCACTATGGGTACATCACATTTTATTATTTACTAGGTTAACATGATTAAACCTTGAACTATTGCTCTCAAAAAACTTGATTATTGAGTTCATAAATGAAGTTCTACAACTAACCTGACCATGAATATCGCAATTAACAAATAAGATCGACTAGGTAATGGCAAATAATTAGAAAGTCGATGGACACTTTCACTTACATCTTAGTTTTGTGCTTTGTATTTTACTTTTCATAAGGTAGATAGGGTTCATGCTTATTGGTTTATGAGATTAACACATGTTCTTCATGTTTATTTTTATAAATGATGTCATGCAATTTATATTCGTGTTCTAGGTGCATTTTTGAATCATGGATGATGATGATGAATTCTATGACACAATATCAGTTTATTCACATGCACCTATAACTAAAAGGAAATTGAGCAATAAGGATTACATAAGTCTGTCAAGGCATACAATTTACCATTCGGCTTACGATCTAGAAATGATGGAGATGAACGACATGGGTGGAAAACAACACTTAAAGGTTTCTAGAGTTCCTAAAACCTATGCGCAGTGGAGAGATAGGGTAAAATAATTAGATCTTTGAGAAATAAAGTGCACAGTTCTTAAAAAAGTGCATGATCTAATCTGTTTTCTTCGCCTTACCTCTCCTTGCCTTGCTTTATAATTTTTTAAAAAACACTATATTAATTCTAATAGTAATATTACAACTCTGATTGATTCCGGTACATTCACTATAACTATGATCTTTATTAATTAATCAAAAAAAATTGAAATTAATTTAATTGAAAATTATTGGAACAGTTGGTAAACATGTTCAGCAAGGATTTTAAAACTGCTTAAATTTTCCGATAACACCATTATAATTTTCCAACCCTCACAACATTTATAAAATTACAGTCAGTTGTCATTTGAGTTTTTAATAATAGAACTGGAGTAATTTCTCATCAGAAGAGCTGTGCGTTGATTTCGTCCTTGCATATGAAGATTGTTCAAATGTCGAGAAATTAAAACAGCGAGAAATGTACGAAAAGAACTTGACAGAAGTTGGTTTAATTTTGGAAAAGGAGGAGAGACAAAGGACACGATTTGTTAAGGTGCACGTGCCCAGGGAAGTTCTTTGTCAGTATACTGAGATTTTAAAACTGCGCATGCCGATCAGAGATGCAAGTTCTCAAAATGACATAGTGGAAGACAAATTAATGGAGAAAATTGCATTTTAGGAGGAATCTTTTGCTACCGATGATAGTGTATTCTCTACCATCGTTAAAAGATTTTTAAGTTGTTTTAATGTAACGTTAGATGAAGAAAAATTTCCACCGCAACGGTACAGGTTAACAGCGGAATTTTCTAGGGATAAATATTATTTGTAAGTTTTGTTTCTTGTTGTAAAACGATGTTATATTGATTTTGTTAAAGATTTGATGTAGATGCACCCAATTTCTTCAATATGACTGTACGAATTATGGTTGTTGCTTACATATTAAATAGGGAGAAATTTGGTAATGAGGATCATGATAAAGGTATTAAGAAGTTGTTATCAGAGGGTTTATATACAGCAGCGTATCCATTACATGATGTCAGTATAAGAATGAAGAAGTGATTGGTTTATAACAATGATTTTTTTTTAGGGTGATGTTACAACTCCAGGGTCTAAACGAAAACTTTTATTAGATGAATGGGCATCAGTTTCCAAATGGGTAAAATATCAACCATTGGATGATATAAAAGATTATTTTGGGGTAAAATTTGCGTTGTATTTCGCATGGCTTGGTTTTTACACCCATATGTTAATACCGGCATCGATAGTTGGTATACTTTGTCTGTGTTATGGGTGGTTAACAATGGATACAGACAGATTGATACACGATATATGTAACGAGGACATAACAATGTGTCCTAGATGCGATAAAGTGTGCAATTTTTGGAAGTTGAGTGAGAGTTGCACATACTCTCGAATAGCACATTTCATTGACAATCCTACTACTATATTTTTTGCTGTTTTTATGTCAATGTGGGCCACAATTTATCTTGAATTGTGGAAGAGGTATAGTGCTGAGATCATGCATCGTTGGGGATTAACTGGGTTTGATTTGCAAGCGGAACCCCCTAGACCTGAATATTTAACGAGGCTCGCAAATGCTAAAAAGAAGAAGTTGAATGTTATTACACTTTTAAAGGAACCTGCTGTGCCCTTTTGGAGGGTCAAATTGCCATCTATTATTATTAGTTTTACTATTGCTTTATTATGGGTTAGTTGTAAATATTTATTTATTCTTTGTTTACTTAATACTGTTTGCAGATTTTATTGGCATTAGCCACTGTTTTTGGTGTTGTATTGTATAGGATGTCATTGTTAACAACTTCTGCTTTATATGCAGATAAAACAAGTTATCGCATTTATATAGTTCCAATAACGGCAGGTCTCATAAACTTGGTGTGCATTGTGATATTAAATTTTGTGTATGATCGATTAGCAGAATGGTTGACTGAAATGGAACTTCAAAGAACACAGACTGAGTATGACGATAGCCTTGCATTGAAAATCTACATGTTTCAGTTTGTTAACTATTATTCATCAATATTTTATATTGCCTTTCTTAAGGGAAAATTTGTTGGTTATCCTGCTAAATACAATAGAGTATTTGGATATCGACAGGAAGAGGTAAGGTTATGCTTTCTCAAATTTTTTTTTTAAATAAAGTCTATGTACGACTCTGACGTTCGTAATATTTTACATTAAAGATATAAAAGATTAAACATGATTAAACTATATTTTCTAACTTAGGAAAGCTGCAACTTTATTATTATTTTTTTATATTTAAGTGTAATCCAGGTGGATGTTTAATGGAATTAACTATGCAACTAGCCATTATAATGATAGGTAATCAAGCTATAAATGGTATTATTGAAATGGTAGTGCCATTTCTTCTAAAAATTTACAACACGATTACAATAAGAGCCGGTATAAAGTCAACAAAAGACGAGTGTGAAATAATTGGCTGCAACCAATGGACTGAAGATTACAAATTGAATTGTTTGGAATCCAAAAGTCTTTACACTGAATATCTAGAAATGGTCCTGCAATATGGTTTTGTTACGATATTTGTGACTGCCTTCCCTTTAGCTCCTTTATTTGCTTTGCTCAATAACATTCTAGAAATGCGTTTGGATGCGAAAAAATTCATCAAATTTTATCGAAGACCAGTTCCATGGCGAGTTAAAAATATTGGAGTTTGGATGCCGATAATGAATTTTGTTGGAAAAGTGTCGGTGGTTTCGAATGCATTCATTATAGCATTTTCTTCAAATTTTATACCGAAATTGGTGTACATGATGAAAATAAATCCAGATCAAACAGATGAAGGTTTCTTAGAGCATAGTTTGGCGTATTTCGATACCAACGATTTTCCAAATCAAACTACACCTTTAGAAAATCCTTTAAACGTTACAACGTGTCGTTATGCTGAGTATCGCAATCCCCCAGATCACGAGCAAAAATATAAAAGACCTGTGGAATATTGGCACATCTTAGCTGCGAGATTGGCATTTGTCGTCGTTTATCAAAATCTAGTTAGTTTTGTTATAGATGCCATTGAGTGGTCTATACCTGATGTTCCTAGAAAGTTAAGTGATCAAATCAAAAGGGAAGCTTATAGGACGAACGAGACCATCATCAAACATGAAACTGATAGAGCCAAGGAAAAATTACATAAAAGTAAATGAAATATTATTGTATGTGATTATGTTTTTATTATTATTTTATAGGTAACAGGGATTCAATTTTGTCAGGTGATAGTATATACAGGGATGTTAGGGATGTAAATGGTGATGCCATACATGTAGATATAAACAGTGTACATAATAGGAATCCTAATCAAGCAAGTAATGCAACTACTGAATTTTGAGATCCAGAACTGATCAACAAAAACTAATGGGACGTACTTAAGTATTAAGGAGAATCTTTTATATATTTTTACTTTTATATATATATATATATAAATGTTGAAATCTTTATCGTTGCCTTTGAGAAATTATTACATTGGAAAATGACACAAAATACCGACAATAATCTCACCTTTGTTTGGAACTGATAAGGTGATTTAGATACATTTAAGAATATGAAGGGATGGTGCGTTTTCCACTTAAGGTGCTTGAATAATATTAAAAAAAGGTGTAAATGTAAGCTTATTTTTAATGCTCTTTACTGATTGCTTGCAATGTATTCTTGCCTTTTTAACTATTAACGGCATCAACTTAAAAAACTTACAGTTAATAAATTTTTATTGAAGTGATAAAAGGCATTTATGATATATTAGTATTAGGAGATTCCTTTAAGATAATATTTCCTCACTTTATACATTCACAGCTCTAGTCTTGTAGATAATTATTTTGACTTTATATGACATAATCAGATTTAAAAAATGTTGACGTTTAATACTAAAAATAAGCAATAATTTAAATTAAAAATGTTATCGTTGTTTTACTTACGTATATATTATTTGGATGTTGACATTAGTTAATTATGTGTTGTGACAAATATTTTTGTATCGGATTCTGTATTTAAAATATCGAAACTGTATTTTATGCTTTGTTAATAAAATTTTGCACAAAAGTATTTTTCGTTTTTTTCTTTCATTACTGAAATATATAAATAGAAATTGGACTAGCTATATAATCACTAAAACAAAAGCAGAGCAAAAAAGCATAAGGTTTAAGTTAGGACCTCATTTTAAACTGAGTTTAATATCCATTGATACAATAATGAAAAAATATATGTACATTGCTAATTTGTCATTCATAACAGCTGCTTTCCAATCGTCATAGCAGCAGCTCCGTTTGGAACTGTACAGAACATTACAGGGTGGTATTGGTCGTTTCAAGTCAGAACTCTGATGCGAAAAGTGGGAGAAAGTTCATTAGCGTAGTTATATTAGAATTATTTACTTGCTAAATAATACCTTTATGTAAGTGTACTATGAAAGTCAATGTCTATAAGAAACTAATTACTGTCTAAACATAAAATACAAACTATAACACTTACTAAAAACTTATAAAAATTGCAATGGACCGCATTAGTGTGACGTCAAAAACGAGCACGAAATTTAAACTGGAGTCATTCCCATTTTGACCGTCTTAAAACTGACCCTTATGGTTCATATAAATAGGTGTCAAATTAAATAGGACAATATTAAATCTGCTGTTATGTATTTATTATAAACATATAAAGTACAAGAATGTTATATGAGCATTATTCAACTTCTAACTTTATATTTCACCATATGTCTCCGTTTAAAATTTTGTCAGTAATTGTTATAAACAAATTCAAAAAGCCATTGCATATTACATGCATATGAATTGGCATTACTGCATAGCCTCTCTCCGAGGTGTCGTTTTATGTATATGGTTTAATGGTTATCTGTCATATGTTTCGTTGTTGAGATAGTTGTGTGTTGTTGGTGTTTCATTTTAGTTATTTGAACTTTCTCTAAACAATATGCAAAGGAAGACACGGAAAGCACGAAGACAGAAAACAAAACATAGAAATCTGGTACCCCGAAAGAAGCTATGAAGTTACATGTATGCCAACTTAAAGATAAAGAAAAGCGCATCGCTTTGTAGAATTCAATTAAAACAATTATCACAACATTTTAAAGC
>JAFFZR010025010.1:0-10003 GCA_018397195.1 Lethrus apterus | reverse complement strand
TGATATATGAAATATTATAAAAAAACGAATTTAATTCCATAGCCCAGACAGGCGAAAGGTACTATATGAAAATTTAAAAAACAAAGCTAAAAAGGATCATACAGATGATAAGGTATAATTGTTATGCCTCAAAACATTGTTGCATCCGTACATATATTTATTTCAGGTCGATTTATACAAAACTGGTGGTGGAACTTACAAAATAAAATTAGATACCATCGGAGAACAGTTGCTAAATCTGTTGGGCAAATAAATGCAACCAGTGCCCAATATATATGACAGTGATGTCGATGATATTGTAAGTATTGCAGTCACATTATATTAGGTTTGCCACAGATTTCTTAACACACTATTTCAAATAATTTGTTCTCTTGAAGCATTATTCTTCTTGTATTCAACAAATGAGCTGCTCAGTTGGACAATATGAAATGGGCCCTTCTACTTCCTACGACTACTCCAACTTGTATATAGAAAATAATGATCCAAATGTATCTCATGAAACTGAAGATGGCCAGTACAGTTGGAAGCTAGTTCATTGTTTAATTTGTGAACTATACGATGAACACTGGACTGTGAAATATTAAAAGTATCACTAATATTTATCTGAAATTATCCTGTTGCATAAAAGTGTAATGATGCTACCGAAACTTGATTAATGGCAGAAATTGGATTATTTTTTTCTGTTAGCAGGTTCTATATTATTACCTATGACTCTTCTCACTGATAATTTTGATAACCGAAAACGGTTCTTAAAATCGACATCGTCAAATTCTTCAAACAGATTATTTCTTTCACGTAAAACTCGGAGATGTCTTATTAAAAGCTCTACATCTGAACTTGACTCTGTTGATGATGATGTGAAAGATGTTACTGAAGAAACAGTTAAAGCCGAGTCACTTGAAGGAGACATTTTACAGAATAATAGCTAAATTGCAAAACTGTTCACTATTTAAAATAAAACGTACCCTACAATATTAAATATTGTGTTTATATAAATATAATAAAGTAAATACCTCGCACAGACAATACTTTCAACTATTGTAAAAATAGGAATGCACCCATTTTTATACCTTCATAAGGGTTCAATTAATCCCTGACAAGGTAACATGCACACACTTCAACATCTCTTTTGCACGAAATTATTACCTCGGATAAAGATTTTATAGGTAAATTACCTGAACAGAGAAGCAAACTGAAAATTATTATTTAAATATCGCCTAGTAACACGTTGTAAAGAGAAACCTTACCTGCAGAAATAACAAGTTCGAATGATATGTTTTATTTTCAGGGTGTAATTCTATGTTTACTTAATTTGGTGTTTATTTATTAATAAAACAAATTAATAATTCAATTAAAATGTGAACTATGTTAAAAATATGTTTTATTTCAATTCGTTTTATTGAAATGTCACATCTACAGGTTAATCTGTAGATTTAATATTTAACTCGCCAAAAATCTAGGGATTATTTTATTCTTATGATTTAACTGGACATTAACCTTAACTTTGTTCGGTGAATTGCATTTTGAGTTTAACTGTCGATTTAGTAGCAGTTTAATAAAATCTACAGATTATAATAGTTAACTGACGTTGGTGAATACGGGCCTAACTTAACTAAATAAATAGATTATTAAATTAAAAGTAAATAGCTAAACTATTCTATGAAAAAATTAAAGAGTTAAAAAGTTAAAATAGATTCAAGCTTTAAAAATAAATTAAATGAATGTTATACGATTAGAAGTTAACTAAAAAAATTTAGATTATAAATTATCAAATAATTAATTATTGGTTGTTCACTTAGGTATACACGCGATATTAATGTTAGATCTGTTAAATCGGGCATTCTATCTGTTGTAGACAATGTAATCCTTTAATAAGACAAATGAAACTATGGTGTATATTTAATAGATAACCTGTTCGAGATTTAGTGGGAAGATTTTTTTAACAACTGTTTTACGTTCTTTAACCTGTCGATTTTGGTCCCTATCACTATGAATACAAATACTACAAAACTTTGTTACAATTACTCAGTAATTTTAAGGTCCGTTTTATTTATTTATTGCAACACGTTTTTATTTTTATTTTTACACCACGAAGCGTATCTGTCCTGCAGGCCGCCGACTGTTTATATAAACAGCAGCCTTTTGTATTATTTATGAAATATTCAAAATAATTCGTATTTTAATAATATACACACAATTTGATGCGAATCTCGTTTTAAATAAGTGCCATTGTATGGTAATATTTTGCTACTTCTGTAAAGTCGGAAACATGCTCGGATCAAGTCAACATGTTATATTAACGTTACACTTCTGTTTTACGAAATGAATTTGATCAAATTTGGTTCGGATATCTTGTAAAGTTGTGTCGCATCCAAATACAAATAACTTAATGCCGTTTTTAAAATAGCTCTTTCTGTTAGATAAAGGAATTGTGAAATAACATCACACAAACCGCTCTCTTTGGACACAAAAAAAAACAATTTATCACAACGTTTTTGTCGCTTTTAAATCTTTTAGAACTTTTAATTCCACTTAACGTTCTCCAGAAAAAAATACATTCATTATCATAAATTACTCAGTTACATGATTTAATTGATCGCTTTATTAATTTTATTTTGATTATTATTAATCGATAGTAATAGTAATTTTAAATAAATTAAAAGTTAGTTAATTTTTAAACAAATGATAAATGAAACAATTGGTATGCTCGGTTGGAAAAAAAATGACAGTTTAAGTTGCTATTTGATTGTAAAGAATAAAAATGTACAATGATGGTATGTTGTGAGTTAAAAGTTAAGACAGTGGGTTTTGATTTTCCAAAACGACTAGAGGAATGTTGTACGCAGAGACCTTACAAGAATATTTCTTTCTTTGGGCAGTTCAAAATAAATCTCCGAATCACACAATAAGAGATAAAGATAGGTTATGAACCTACGAATAATAACGAACAATAACGATGGTCATAAACCGGTCTTGATACCTCTTGATGGGAATCCAAGTCGAATCATTTCTAGTCTTAAAAACTTCTTTATACAATTTTTGTCAATATGTCATATTTTACGTCCTCTGTTAACCTGTACTTCCTTATATATTTTTTTTAATTTGTACATTCGTATTTTTTATTTCGTTATAAATCCCGTTTGTATTTCCTGTTTCTTTCGACTGTCTCACTCGCACGTTCGCATATATTATCACCTCGTAAACCACTCTTTCTTGTTTTATTTAATACATTAGACAAAAGAAATTTAAATATTGAAATCCTCCACAACTTTGTCCACTTTAAAACTTTATAAATAATTCCATTAAAATTTGAAAATTTAATGGCTTTTGAAAAAAAAACACGAATTTATTTTTTACATTTAAAACAATTTTGTGTAAAACATATAAATAGCTTTTTCAACTTATTTTTTTCAACTTTAAAGTTTAAATTACTCGTTTCATTGCACATTTTATTCAGTTCATTCACATAACTTTTAAAACACACATAAATCATTTATTCTTTTAATTATGAACTAGTTTTTAAACTGAAACTCTAGTAAAAACTAACAAGTGAGCTTTCGCTTATTTATATTATATATAAAGCTCATATATGTATTAATTATTATGTGAATGAATAATTATTGCAAAAGTGCATATAATAATTAATTAAAATGTGTTAGATAACAAATGAAGGTGGTAATAAATTTATTTACATTCAAGATGCTACGTAAGGTATTATTAAATAATTTCTTTTTTATCCTTGCATTTTAAAATCGTAAATATTAAAATAATAAAACTGGTTGTAAACTATGTATTATGTATACGTATGAAATTATTAAGTCTGTACATTGCTTTAATATATTCAAATTGTTTATGGTTTGCTGCAAAATTACGTATTTTATAATTTGTATTAATACATACGTACATACAAAGTATAGGGTAAGTTTAAACTGTGGCATTTTAAAAATGAGTATCATGTAATTGTACGTAGGTATATTCAAAGCTTTTAGAGTAGGTATGATCAACTCATATATGTTACAAAGGTATCATTTAGGTTTGATTATAAACCGTTGGTAGTACAAACAAGCTATAAACAAACAATAATGGTCGACAAAAAAACTACTAAGGTATATGTAACTACTGAATATCTCAATTTGAAACGAGCCGAAATATTATATTTTCAAACTAAAGGTTTCAAAATATACTTGCGGGGCTTTTTGCCTCGGGGCGAATTTTAGAAATGCTTAAATGCTCAACACAGCCTTGTTAAATCACGAACGAGGTTTTTATAAATGGGATCACGTTTTTAAGATTTTAGTGCTTTTACTTTTTACTTTTCTAAGAAAGCTTATGCTAAAAAGCTCAAAACCTTTCTAATTAGATGATCACATTGTAAAAGTTTAAATAAGAAATGTTTATTAAAAAATGATTTATTAAAATACTTGAAGATGTTTATTGATTCATAAATGTTGCTTGTTTTTAGTAAATTAATATCTACGCACGCGGCACTGAAACAGTTAAATAAACAATTAATTTGCATAAATATTTATAAAATCAACATATACACTGCGCAGAGTGAAATCGTAATTTGCGTTACATGAAGAGATTTATTCAAATTCATCGATCTATTAATTCATTTTATTTTTTAACCATATAAAAGTAAATAAACGATTATGAGAAATTTATTTATAAATAAAAAATATGTTAAGGGTTGGGGCAGAAAAAGTAATTGAGCCATTACCTTCATCTGACGCACCCACAAAACTAAAGTGATAGTAAAATAAATCTGTATGTTTCGATGTACAGCTAAACATAATGGAACTGCATGATTGAAAGATCCATTTAGTCTAAAAGGTGCGGTACTTACCAACACGCAAACAATTTCTAACCAAATAATTAAAATATCACGTTATATACTTTACAGTTACATGGCGTTTGCTCAAAGATAAATTTAAATTAAAAATTTATTGAAATTCATTTATCACAGATGTAGGTATACACATATGTACATTTTTAATTTGTAACTCATTTCAGATAAGTGAGTCGTTATTTAGATAACAGCAAATTCCTTCAATTAAACGAGCTATCGACTATTAATATAACAATTATTTCTATTAATCTTGTTCAATGACTTAAAATAATGTAGCACTTTCACTATTAATTTATTTTATAAGAAAAATTTAAATAAATTAATTTCGTCCCAGCAAACAAACTATTAATAAAAACAAAAACTAAGCGAAAAATTGGAAACTAAAATTGTAAGCTAAAAGCTACGAATGAAATTATTATTTGAACAGAAATATAGTTGCTTTAAAGCTACATGTCACTTTATTTTAATTTATAAGCTAAGTGCTTATAAATTATTATTTAAATCGTAATCCCAAGGAAAATTTAGACAAAATGATTAAAGCAAAACTGTAATTTATATCAGAAAGTTGTATTACATTGATTGGAAAAAAGTAATTTTATTTCATAGCTTTGTTTACTTGATAAAAGTTTTCGATTGGAACCGACGTCCATTTTGCCATGATACTTTTTACTAATTATTTAAGAGATTCAACCAAGAAAATAAAAATGTACGGAAATGTGGATTTTAGTAACCTTTATGTTAATTTTTGTTCTTGAGGCAAAGCCGGTAAGTAAAATAAAAATAGTTTCCTCCTTTAGTTCATGCTTCGGGGGTTTTAGTTTTATTTTTATTCCTAGCCTCACTGCATTTCATTATGAACGGATACGTTGCGGGTGGTTACAATTTTGCAATGTATATAGACATCAAATGATAATTATAGGAAAAGCATATTTTACGTAATTGTACGTAATTTAAATTAAATACCGTAGTCGAACGTTTACAAATTAAAATAAATTTAAAATACCTTGACGACATTTAAAACTATTCAAATTTAATAATTTACATTTTATAAAACCTGTTTAAAAAATATTTAATTTAAAACTCTTTTAAAATTCTACAAATGACTTGATTTTTCTTCAATTAATTTGCATAGGTTTTTATGTTAAAACATATCTATAAAATGTAGTTAAAAGTGAATATTTAATATTTTTATTTGGTATTAGTATTAGAATTGCACAGACTTTAGAATGTTGTAATCTACTAGAAATTTGCGTTTAATCATTGATTTTATTATGTAATTTGATTTTATTTTGGTGAGTTTCCATGGATTAAAATGCATAGACGCTGTATTACAAATATAAACTGGGTTAGCTTTTATTTACGATTACAAGTTTGGTTGGAACTACCTATTTATGATTTTTTAATAAATTCTGTTAAAATGAAAGAATTATAAATTACTGATTTTACTGACTGAAGCTTAAAGTATAATTATTGGTTTTAATTATATAGTTGTGCATGTAGAATAAAATTATTTAATATTAATGTCATTTCCTTGGATAAATAAATTTAATTTGTAGTGCATTGTCTTTCGTTTCACATGATATTAATTATGTGGCTTGAGGACAAATAATAAATACATGATTATGAATTATGATAATAATAATATATCTACAAGTATATGTTAGATATGTGATATATGTAATATTGCAGTTACATGTATGTAATTGAAATGCTCGGTATAAACTTAGGTTATCTATACTAAAACCTCGGATATGGGTACTAAATATTGCAGAGTGAATTATAGTGAATAGTTAGTAGAAATGTTGAAGCTCCTTCTCCCTTGATGTTTGAATAGCTTTTACAAAAGCAATACGCGTTAGACTCTTAAGAGTTAAACTGCCTACTTTCTATAGCAAAGAGCTTAATGATAATTAAAATTTTATTTTTTAATATGATTGGTCATGCACTATTTCTAGAATTGTAATCTAAATGTCCTACGTTATTATACGGAGAGACCGTTTTGAAATCGTAAATGTATATACCATTACAAATTGCATTACTAATATTACCATAAAGTTATGGTATAATATAATAAAACCACACATTTTCATCATATATTTTAAATACAAGGTTGTACAATTACTTCTATAATTCATCGGAACAGTTAAGATATTTGAATTATGAAATCATAAAGATTCCACCTAAACATAATGAATCATTATGCTAATTGCATATAAATAATTAAGTAATATATACATGCATGTTGGCGATCAATACTGCCAATGACATCTTGGATAAAATATTCAATACACCCAACCTCTAGATGATATATCGACCACCTAACCCTTTTCTCAATTAATAAATTCCATTATTTAGTATCACTTCAACATTACGTACATCTATATCATTTCACTAATTTAAAAACAATTAAACTCCATTACTTTAATTACGTATTTTCACATTAAAAAAATAGGTATATTAAAAAAACATTTTTTCTTTGGAAATTCCAGTAGTTTAATTTCATTTAAAATTATTTTTGAAAAAAGGTTTTTATTATGTAGTAAGGCTTTTATTATGTAGTATACATGTCATGTTAGCTCACAAGAGTAGAATTATCCGTATCTGTCGTAATTTTTAGATAAATTTAAACATTTGAAGCTTTTGCTTGATTTACTTTATTGATTTTAGCGCTACGAAATTAGCTTACAACTTGTTTAGCTTTAAAGATTTTTTTAATTAATTATAGTTTATGACCAACGGCCAAAACCCTAAATGGGAGCGAAGTAGACTGGAAACAAGCGGAGATGATCGCGTTTAACCAGCAATAGTGGAGAAAGCTCCACCAAGACACCTCCGACACGCGATCATCTCCGCTTGTTTCCAGTCTACTTCGCTCCCCTTTGGGGTTTTGGCCGTTGGTCATAAACTACAAGTAAACCCATTTATAACTGATGCACGACGCCACCTATCGGCGAGTGCCGTAATACATCAGTCTGCTTATCGGGCATAAGGAAACTGAAGGTGGATGAAGTAAACGTCGCGAACCCATCCGGCCAGTGCGTAGAACCAGCTTGTCCACTGTGTTTTGTTTTACGCCAATTTGTAACATTTAACTCCTTGTATTTGATGTTTAAACTTCACGATTATTAGTGGATATACAGTCCGTTCTACAAAACGGGCCCGAGACTATAGCGGCTTCAATTGTGATTCAATCACCAACAAACCATATATATTATTAAATGGGACAGTCTTAGCTACAACGAAAAAAATTCTTTATTAAACACCTTCATTTATTTGTTATGACGTCATCGCCATTTTTTTTAAATGGCAACCTATATTTTTAATGTTTTATTTCGTTATGATTTTTAATTCTGTTTTCAACGGTATACCAATTTAAATAGGTTGCATAAGAAAAAAATCAAGAAAAACGGCCTTACAATTTTAATAGAAAGATGAATGAAATGAACAAATTAATCCAACTAATCCATGATACGGGAAAATGTTACTAAGAAAAGTCGTTCATAATAAGAAATTGTGTCCCTATACAAAATTTCAGAAAGATCTAGCTACTTTGATCAAATCGTCTTATTTTGTTTAATCAAGGTTTGTTGGTGATTGAATCACAATTGAAGGCGCTATAGTCTCGGGCCCGTTTTGTAGAACGGACTGTATTTGTAAATTTAGAGGCAGTCCTATTCCAACCAATCACAAAGTTCTAAAATATATATAAACAACCGGCTAAACGTCCAACTTGATAAAAACCAGACAAAAAAAACGTTAAAATGTATGTATTTCCTGCTCAAACCACTTCTGATTGGATTTGTCATCGCATTTAGAGCCAATCGCATTCCAGTCGACAAAATCGCTAATTGTTGTATGAATATACAAAAAACTTCTGCTAAACAAAAAATCGAAACTTAAAACACGTTCAATCGTTATGATTCTTTCTCACTGTTTGCGTTCCATTTTTAAAAACAACGTATAGTGATTGGATTTATCAATGATGTCACAACCGGTGTGAAGATATCCATAAATCCCAGCAATAAAACTGTTTACATGTAAATCTCCATAAGAGGAAAATCAATCATAACTTTCTTATTTGAAAAGCAATCGCGATAATTTTTTCACAATCTAAAAGCTCATACTTTTGTGCATCTACCATAGTTGCCACACAGAAAAAATAAAAGTAGTATGTATAAAACGCATGTTATGTAAACGACGACACTCAAATTACTCGAAAAATGCGAATATTTAAGACGCTCTAGTGCCTTTAAAAAAAGGGATATTTTGACGATTTTTTACAAATGATAGGGTACAGTCCCTGCAATATGCCATAGTTTTGCCACACAAAAAAAATAATAAGAACTATCAATAATTTTGGTTAATAATGAACACGGCCCGGCATGTGACTGCACTGTGAACAAATAAATATTATATATTTGGGGCAAAACTTTTCGGATATATCATTTGATAGCAAATTTTCCACTCTATTCAGTGGTATAATTAACTTTTTTATGCAAAACAAGTGTAACAAGTTATGGCGTCAAATCTATTATTCTTGAATGTAAATTTGGTAAATTTTAATATTTAGTGAGATCTTAAGGGTAGTAAACATTTGGGGCAAAACATTTCGCATATTTTATTTGATAGCAAATTTTCCACTCTACTCAGTGGTATAATTAATTTTTTTATGCAGAACAAGTGTAACAAGTTATGACGTCAAATCTATTGTTCTTGAATGTAAATTTGATAAGTTTTAATATTTAGGACGTTTTTAAGGGTAGTAAACATTTGAGGCAAAACTTTTCACATATATCATTAGATAGCAAATTTTCCACTCTATTCAGTGATATAATTAACTTTTTTATGCAAAACAACTGTAACAAGTTATGACGTCAAACCTATTGTTCTTGAATGTAAATTTAATAAATTTTAATATTTAGGGACGTTATATAAATTTAGAAAAAAATGTACTGTTATACAAGGCGAAATGGTGGTATATGTTTGGCCACCAAAAATACTTTGCACGTGGGCATAATCATATACTGAAAAGATATCATACATTTTATCATATATTTAAGTGGAGCAAAGTATGATTAACTTTTTTATGCAAAACAAATGTAAGTTGACCTCAAATCTAAAGTTTTGCCCCAAATGTTTACTACCCTTAAGATC
>JAFFZR010025008.1:0-10160 GCA_018397195.1 Lethrus apterus | reverse complement strand
GAAGGGAGAGGAGTTATTAAAAGTAGTTAAGGAAAAAATCGGAAAGTAAATGTATATACGAGATGCCAAATAAAGGTCTTTTTTTTTTCTTTTTATAACGCTAACAAATATAAGTATACCAGATCGTCGTAAATTATATAATATGAAATCGAACAAATCAGTTAACTTAAAGAAAATCACTACTGATTTATACAATCAATTTGTTCCACCAAACAATTCAATAAGATCTCAATAAATAAATTAAATAGAACTAAAATAATTGTATAACGAAATTAAAAAAGACGATTTTGTCCTACGTTAATCATTTACATAAATCTGTACAATTTACATAAATTACATAAATCTGTAACAAAAAACATACAACTGATTAAAAATTCACACGTAATTTCGTTTAAAATACAAAATAATTTACTTTGCAAGTATTGATAGATTATAAAACTTGACCTTGAAACGAAATAGAGTAAATTGGAATATAATTGCTAATTTGGATTGTAAAATAGAATCAAAATTTGGTTTTTGCTTTAACAATTGAATTGTTTATCGATTTCAATTATACTTTACGACAATCTGGAATTGTATATATTTAGGCATATTAAATTTATTATTCTGTAATGAATTGTTTGTTACAGATTTATGTTATTTATGATAATTCATACTTTTTAAACTGAAAAATATTTTTTACATTTATAAATAGCTTAAAGATAATATAATAATATTATGTCGGGAAACATTGGAGTAACACAAATTTTAGAATACATGAATTTTAAAAAGATCCTTTTTAAATACGGTCAACCCTTCCGTTTATTTTAAACTCGACGTGCGTTTTATTGGTACGACATTTCTATTGACCGTGTTTGTACATATAATTTTGTTCTGGGTATGCGTGGGCATTATAATTTCTTAATAGAGTTGTTTATATTTTGTTCCTCCGTTGAAATATGCAAATTTATTCTATCAAAAGTTTAAGGCGTACGCGATATCATTGCATGTCCAATTAGATTTAATTAATAAAGTTATACAGAGTGAGTCTGAAAAGCTTAACATCCACTTATCTTTCTAAAAACTAATTTTATAAAATAATAGATAATGCGATCTGTATAATCACGGTCTGTTCATATACAATCATAACCAGGTGAGAATATACACATTTTGTAAATACACATACATTTAATATTCGAATCTAAACATTTATAATTTTTTTTGTAATCGCAAATCCAATTTTGTGTATTCTCTCAGTTAAATAAAACAAAAGTTGCGGTTTAAAAATTTTAAAATGTTATTGTTGTCAAGAATTCGTTAATACTCGTTATCACTTGATGTTCCTCCGTCATAAATTACTTTAAGATGTTTTTGTGCGGCGCGAAAGTTATTGCAAATGACATGGGACCCTAACGACACAAAAGCGCTCCAATTCTCTTACGTCGTATATAACCTTAAGAACCATTACTTATAGTAACTTTTATTCTTTGTGACCTCCGATAAATTGTCTTCTTTTCTATAGATTATCCCACCACGAAACTAAAATATTTATAATCGTTTAATTTCCACTACAAATTGAATGGACAATAAAGTAGCTTTGCAAGCGGAGATTTTCAAAAACTAGAGATATCAGTGGAAATTCAAGTCGCTTGCTGGAAATGAGGCAGATCGTTAAACGAAACCCGTCCCACCGCCACCCATTATCTTGCATTCATCTGTACCCGAGCTATGTAAGAAAAACAAAACACATCGCCCTATTACTTTTATCTCTGTTGTGCGGAAATTTCTAACTTTTACTGGAGTTTTTTTTTTTTAAGAGTGAAATTCACGAATAATCGTGTGCTTGATTTGCACGACCAAATTGTATTTTTCATTTGCAAATTATCAAATTTTTCGATGCTAATTACTTGACGTTTATATCTCGAGCTTTCAGGCAAAGAAATCTGCGTTTCTTTGTAAGGGTTTTTATTACAACTTTCAGCTTTTAATAAATAAATAAATGTTATTTACTGTATTTTAACACAAGAGTTACCAACCATACAGCAAAGGTTTTTTATCCCATTAACTATGGAATATCACAAAATGCAAGCACATTTCGTAAAAGTCACAAGCAGTATCCTAAAGCTTTCTGAAAAATCTGAATTGACTAACTTTGAAACTTTAAGAAATTAACGAGGATGGATTGAAAAATTATTGATATAAATATACAGACGACAAAACCTTTATAATTTAATTTGTAATTTCTTCATCGATATTTTCATGTTAAATTTTTACTAAAAACTCCGACTCGGAATCGACATCAGCAGCAAAACAACGTTACATTCGAAATTCGAACGTGCAACCCAACGACACGATTAGCAGCTGCAAACACGATTAATAAAACGGCAGTATTTTACAGAATGATTTTACGGCGTCGCGTATTTATTGTGCTAGAAAATTCGCTCCGTAAATTAACGCCGAATTACCCATAAATGAAAAGTTGTAGCATAAAAAATAACAAAAAAACATACAGAGAACAGAGTGGTTAGTTAGTCGGGTTCCATTTAATATAGTTGGGTACCATTTAATTGAGTTGGGTACCATTTAATTTAGTGTGGTTCCACTTAATTTAGTTGGGTTCCACTTAATTTAGTTGGGTTCCATTTAATTTAGTTGGGTTCCATTTAATTTAGTTGAGTTCTATTTAATTTAGTTGGGTAAATGTATTACTATCAGCGCCGGGGTTCTAGTTACTCCCGCCGTCGGAGAGTCATAGTTAATCCCCACGTTTGGAGAGTCATAATTACTCCCGTCGACGGCTATGACTCTCCAAACGTGGGGAGTAACTATGACTCTCCGACGGCGGGTCTCATACGACTCTCAAACTTTCCGATGCGTCGAAAAGTTTGAAAGTTTGGAGAGTCATAGTTACTATGGCTCTCTCCAAAGCCGGGATTAACTATGACTCTCCAACGGCGGGAGTAACTAGAACCCCGGCGCTGATAGTAATACATTTACCCAACTAAATTAAATGAGCTACGACCTCTTAAAATAAAAGCTGCGAAAGAAAATTGGCACATTCTCTTAAATATCTTTTGTATATTTGATGCTCCATACATTTTACAATCAGACAAAGATTTACAAACACTGATTAATAATTTAATGATAAAGTGTGATTTTCTTTTTCTCTACTTTATAGGGTTTGAAATATCATTGTCATTTCTCTGTCCACATCTAAGTAGCTTAGATTATTAGTTTGTATTTTTCTTGGTAAGTATATCAATGAAATATTTCACATTCTCGTAATTTTACACTATGTTATTTACAATTTTCGACAATGAACGCGTCGCACGCAAAAGCGCCCTTTGTGACGTAAAGGCCTTTGAATAACCGCGATCGACCGTCGGTGGTAAAGTAAAACATCGAAGTAAATATCGATTGGACCACATCAAAGGAATAGTGGGAGCTTTCAGTTTTCGAAGGAAGTCGTACTATCTGACCATGAAAGCGATTTTGCGAGGACGCCAGCCAGAACGGTGACTTCGTACGTTTTCTTTATTTAAACGTCAACCGATGTTTGACAAACAAATACAAATGTAATTATTTTCGAAGTTTAATTAAGTCGTTCGTCGGAGTCGTTTTATTCGACGAGTTGCGAATTCGTTCTGAAAAGTTTTACGTTCGATTGAGTACGGATGTTTATTGTATTTCAGAAATACCTGAATATAAGAAACATTCTATGAAAGCTTAATATTCAGGGATTTAATTAATAGTAAATTTTGGCTCAAGGTAGGAACAAATTAAATAAAAAAATATCTCAATAGTTTCTAATTTAACAATTTTTCCGGTTTATATACTTATTGCTAATTTGGCCGAAACTGTATTTTTCATGAATTGTGCCTGTATCATTCGAAAATGAGAAATCATCGTTCTTGTCGTTTTTGTACTGGAATTTGTTAGGAATTATTTCTAACTAACAAATTGTTAACTATGTGCTTAGTTTATTGACTCAAGTTATATAATAATAATTAGTATTTTTAAGTTAATAACACATCCTCTAAGCGTTTTTTAAATATTATGAAAAACCTTTCTCTTAAGTTGGGGTCTTTGTCAAGTTCAAGCTTTATCTCCGGAATAAATTCCAAACGGTCAACCCGGTGATTGAATAGTGGACGTGAAGACTTACTGGTTAATGTTTTTCAACCGTATCTCGACAGCCTTTATAAGCTTACCCATAAAAATACTCGACTTTTTACAGATAAAACGTTTTATTACTTTGAGAAGTTTGATAAGCAACAGTGATAGTTTTCCATTTGTCGTTTCGCGTTCGAATGTATTTTGAATTAAATTTTGTTCCAAAAAAAAAAAAAAATAATAAATAAATAAACTTCGTGCAGATACAAATGATATTTGTAGGTATATATTTTTATATTTGTATTTAATGGTTTTTGTTTAACAGAGAAATATTTTTTTTTGTAACTTTATGTTTGTATATAAAAGTTTGACGTTCGAATGAATTTATTGCAACGACCTAACACGGATACATCAGTCCTCATCTTCAAAACAAGTCGTTATAGACTACACACATGTCAGTTTCCACAAAAAAAAATTCGAAGTAATAATAATAGTAAAGTCTTTCGAACTTAAATTTAATTTATGCCTATAATCTTTCAATAAATACATTTTGCAGAAATAAATAAATAAATTTCTAATATTTATATTTATTAATACTTAAGTTAAATATCAAATATTAGTGATGTAGAAAACTATGCTTTAAAACGCTTAAACTTCAAAATATAAATCAACATAAACACAAAACTGCAATGCAAGATAAAGCATGGAATGCTTCACCGACTGTAATTAATATAATACATTAATTAATAATCTTGGCGTGAACAAGCAAAATATTTTTTATTTTATTATGCTTTGCATCTGACATTATGAACTTGTCTCGTACCCAATACAAGATGTTATAGATTACGTGGTATTACACAATGCCACAACAGATTAATATGGCTTTGGCCGTCTGTTTTGAATTTAGATGTCGCGTCGGGAGCAATTGACGAAATTAATATTCAATTCGCAATTAGTGTATATATAATTTCTGTTACATGATCATTCACTCATTATATACACGTCAACCATTAAATATCATTTTCTTACGACTACACTGTTTATTTTGTCATTAACTAATTACAAGATTATTTTCATTGCATATCCTTATAAAATTTTATATTTTTCAGCTATTCTTTGCGTCAAGAATCTACCATTATTTTACAACAAAATAGTGGGAAATGATGTAAGGTATACAGTCCGTTCTACAAAACGGGCCCGAGACTATAGCGACTTCAATTGTGATATAATCACCAACAAACCATACAATATTATTAAATGGGACAGTCTTAGCTACAACTTGGCGAAAAAAAATCTTTATTAAACACCTTCATTTATTTGTTATCACGTCATCGCCATTTTTTTTAAATGGCAACCTATATTTTTTATTTGTTATTTCGTTATGATTTTTAATTCTGTTTTCAACGGTATACAATTTTAAATAGGTTGCATAAGAAAAAAACCAAGGAAAATGGCCTTACAATTTTAATAGAATGATGAATGAAATGAACAAATTAATCCAACTAATCCATGATACGGCAAACTTTTACTAAGAAAAGTCGTTCATAATAAGAAATTGTGGTCCTATACAAAATTTCAGAAAGATCTACCTACTTTGATCAAACCGTGATTAAACAAAACAAGACCGTTTGATCAAAGTAGGTAGATCTTTCTGAAATTTTCTATAGGGCCACAATTTCTTATTATGAACGACTTTTCTTAGTAAAATTTTGCCGTATCATGGATTAGTTGGATTAATTTGTTCATTTGATTGATCATTCTATTAAAATTGTAAGGCCGTTTTTCTCGATTTTTTTCTTATGCAACCTATTTAAAATTGTATACCGTTGAAAACAGAATTAAAAATCATAACGAAATAACAAATAAAAAATATATAAATAAATGAAGGTGTTTAATAAAGAATTTTTTTCGCCAAGTTGTAGCTAAGACTGTCCCATTTAATAAAATACATGGTTTGTTGGTTTTGTAGCCCGTTTTGTAGAACGAACTGTATACTAGTTATTAGTCGTATTTTCCATTTTGGGATGGCTTTGACTTCGAAACGTCAAATAAGCGACGTAGTAGTTTTACGTTAAAGAGTATTTCGGATTTAACAATTCGAAAACTCTACAAAATAGTTACAGAGATGTTTTCACTTTATTCACTTTTATTTAATAAATATTGTTTAAAATGTGACACAAAGCTACAACTAATTAATATTGTTCTTCGTATAACTCTGATTACTACAAAATGTCATCAACAGTTTGTGAATTCGAAAAGGTTGATTTAAATTGTGATTAGATCTCGGTGGCTATATCTGATTACCGAAACTTTTCCGTTAAGTTCAAACTTCCGTACTGTTCCTGTTTTATCGCGAGGAGATTATTTATTTGCGCAAATTTGTCTAGTCTCTTAACTTTTACACTCGGAACTGAATCTGTTGCCCCAGGTTAGTAAATTTACTCAAGTTTCGAAACTAATGGAAAAAAGCGTTAGTCTGCTGCAAGTTGTTTCCCAAGATAAATCCATTTTAGAAAACTGTAAAATTTAACTTTTGGAGATGTCCACTAGATTTAACGCGAATAATTTCACTTCAAATAAATTTTCTTCGTAAATCCAATGAAATAATGTGTTTAAGGACCAATATTAAGGACCGTACTGAGTGACGTAGAATAAAAGGACTTTCAACACGAACATGTTTAGCTTTATTTAAACTGTAAATGTAAACATCAAGCCGTTTCTATGAAAATACTACGTATGCTGCGGGGGTTAATTTCCAGTAATGTTTATAGTTCATTTTGTTTTCATACCTCGTTTATACAACAGTGCAACCAACGTTTGCGAGACTTCTATGTTTTGGTCTCTATGCCCCACTGAATACAGTGCTTTACCGCAAAGTTACTTTTGAATGACCTGTAAATCATTTTTAACGACTCCTTCTTTGTTCCTGTTAACTCTCGATGCTACACTTGAAATATAACATTATGTACAACTTCTCTAATATTTTTAGTTAGTTGTATAAAATATTTCTTCCTCGTTATGTGCAACTAACGTTGTAATGAATTTAATTTAATTACAAAATATATTTACGTGCTGTAGCCTCTTTCGTATTGATTGAGAAAACTCTCTAGCTGCATATCTCAATATGGGATGAACCTTTTGGTTGGAAACATGAATCAAATATTTTTGAAAATGGCCATAATTCAAAAGATGAGGATTTTTTATATTATCCTTTATCCTTTATCTTTAAAGATAGAATTATAAATCAGAAATCACTTTCAGTTGATAACAAATTTGAACTGTTTTAAATGTTACAATTTAATACAGATGAATGTTAGGCTAAAAATTTCAATGAGGATAACGAAATTTTGTAACCTTGCCTTTGACTACGAAGCTTGGTAATTACTGGTAGTGTGTTGATTAAAAAAAAAAAAAATAGACAAAAAAATGGAAAATTAAAAAATAAAGCTAACTAAAATGAACTGTAAATACTTTGTGCAGTTACTTGGAAAATGTAAGAAAATTTTGTTGTTGTAATTAAATTGTCTTGCTAGCTAGAGTCTTAAAAACAATTAATGCATTACACAAAACGAATTTTACAAATATTGTGTATGTTGGCAGAACTGCAAAATAATGTTTACAAAAGATGCCGTAGAGCAGCAATATTATGCAAATCAATTTTCATATATGGCGCAACAATTCCGCTGATTTTTTTTAAATAAATGATAAATGAAATTACTCATATTCATTTTATTTTAGAAGCAGTTTTTACTTTTAAATTAGAACAATATCCATAAAAAAAAATACAAACAAATATACTTAATTGATTTATGTTTATATGTTTAAACATTAAAGTCTACAGCATGTGTTTATTTTAATGTTTCTATAAATTTTGTTCGGTCTATATAATCGGTTTTTGTGACTGCTTATATTGTAATTTTATTACTTTTGCAAATACATTTTAGTGTGAGATTTTACATTTGGGGTATCTGAGACTTGATTTTATGTGGGCATAATTTTGGTTTTATGTGTATACCAGACTGCGATGCGGACATGTTTGGATAACTATACAATTTACTTTGTCATAATTTCTAAAAGTCCTGTTTAAGATAATTTTATTGCCAACGGTAAAGGAGGTTGTTATGACATTGAGGGCGAAAAGCCTTGCTATGTAAACGAAATAAAATTCGAATATATTTTTTTCGTTTCGTTTACGTACAACATGTTAAAAGAGTGGGATTTTTGAATTGTATTGAAATGTTATTGGTTCGATATACATGTGATCTATTTGTTTTCACGAGGTAAACAATTCAATGATTACAAATTAAATTATTGAAATTGTAAATTAATGAATCTACAAGCGAATTCTTAATTATATATATTTTTAAACTATTTGTTTAAAATTGTACTTGTTGAAATCAACAGAATGCACGAAGACATGCTAATTTTATTTAGATTATTGAAAACTAGTCAAACTATTTTAATCAGGAAAACAGGGATGAAAGAGAAAACCAATAGATTTTTTTGTTAATAATTGTTGCTTATATATTCTAGATGCACGGATGTTAATTTCAATCTATTTTTATAATTAAGTTGTGTTGATTACCAAATATATTAAGTCATATCTCGAAATCTTAAGTGATTTCGGATTCTAATTTGATCATTTTCTCTGTAAACTATTAGCTAACAAAGGTGAAGCCAAGAAAACTTAAAACAGACGTTTATTTGGAACGAGAAAATATGTGATATATAGTTCATTATCTTTAAATATTTTGAAAGAAACTATCACAACAAACGAGCATATAAGCACAAAAGCGATGAAGTTGACGGTAGCAAAAGCATTATTATGACCTAAATAAGGCATAAATACAGTAAACCCGGTTAGGCACTATTGGATATATCTACAGGGTCCTGCATATTAGCTCCGTTCTTCAATTTCTCACTTCCTGTTACACTTAGAGATTTCTACCAAAGGCAGCGTTTAACTAGAGATAAATGAGCATTTCAGGAAATTATTTCGAATTTACAGGCTGTCCCGAAAAAGATTTGTGTGGTCGCGTGTAATTTTTTTGGGACACCTAGTATCTGTTTGCATAGTTCGAAGTGTTTTAGGGATATCTATTGATATCTAACTTTTTTTTTTTTAATTTGATTCATGCATTCCGCCGTAATTAGCGATTACTTTAAAAAACTTTAATTTTACGTACTACCTTTAAAGAAATCGCTGCGGCTACTAATATTAAATTTAAAAGTAATTATTTGGCATATCTTTTAGCAAGGGTTGACGGATGCTTCAGACAAAATTTTGTGTCGTTGCAATATACAGGGTGTTTAAAATTCATTACGACATTACGAGAAATTCATCTTCATATTTCTCATTTTTTTCAAATGGATCACCCTGTATATTTTTACGTGAATATTTGTAGAATTCAATTCTGAAGATTTTTCATACAACGATCATATGGTTGTCTTTAGCTGTTTACTAAAATATCGCCAACATTCTTATTTGTAACATTTAATTAATAATAAAATAAATAAGTATGAATAAACACATAACTAATTTTACAAAAAGTTTTCAAAATGTCTTCCATATCTATTTAAACAAACTCAAACACGATTTTTAAAAGAATTTTCCACTCTTCTTAGTACATCGGCTGTAATACTTTGAAACGCATTTCGAATACGTTCATGCATATTTTCTAAAGTAGTTGGTAGTTCCCGATAAACAATGCCCTTTATATGTCCCCATATCTCCATTTTAGTGAGATCGGGTGATCTTGCTGGCTATTGCTGCGGTCTACCTCTCCCTATCCACTTATTTGGAAATACTAAGTTTAAATGTTCCCTCACTGCTTGCGTATGATGAGCGGGTGCACCATCATGTTGAAACCATATTCTCGCTCTGGTAAGTGGCAACTGTTGTAAAAAATTTGGTAGTACGTTTCTCAGAAAATGTAGGTACGCTTCACATTTAAATGGCCGTCAAAGAAACAAGGACCACACGTTTGAGTATTTTTTTAAAGCAATACATCATTCACGTTTTATTATTTTGTAAAAACTATAGCAGCATGATATTTCTACCTTCTTTT
>JAFFZR010025007.1:0-10268 GCA_018397195.1 Lethrus apterus | reverse complement strand
CGAAAGGGTTAAGGTGCATTGACGTCGTTATGGATTTTTTTAAATGACACCTCTTATTTTTTTCTTTTGCTTTTGATAGACCTCCTTGATGTTTAAGTTGTGATTACCGAATTAATTTTTTACATAAGAACTTTTCTGAAAAAAATAACATTTTTTCTTCAAAAAATTAATTTTTTTGCTTAAAAGAAAAAATTTAAATGTGTCATTTATTCAAAAAAATTGTTATGTAAGGTACCAATTTTTTTACATCACCGTTTAAGTAGTAAGAAAGTCTATTAAACACAGAAGAAAAAAGTGGGGGTTGTCATTTAAAAAAAATTATGATGACGTCATTGTGCAAAAACAAATGACGTCATTCCAAAAAAATTAACGTTAGAAGACAGCATTTCAAAAACAAAAATTGACCTGTCCGAGCGATTTTCTTAAAAACATTATAGAACGATTTTATGAATTTTGTTCCAAACTTTATCACCACACTGTATAAATATATTTTATTTTTAAATAGAGAAGAATTTTATTTATTTTGAAATTTGTGGGAAATAATTGATGGATGAAACGAGGTAAGCGCCAAAATTTCGTAGGAGGCAGGTACCGCAGCGGGTCAAAATTTTGGTGACACGTTGGTTAAAGTCTTGCTAGCTTTGGAAAAAGCAAAAGTGGATTTTATGTCAATTAGTTTTCTTATAAGAGTCACATGTTCATCACAATGTCAGGAGTCACGAAACTTGAGTATCGAGCTATCATCAAATTCTTTGCTAAATAAGCAATTCCTCAAAGCATCCATAGGCTGGATGGGGTGAACGGGTAAACTTCCCCGTCTTATTCTGTAGTAAAAGATTGGTCAAAACGGTTTCGAATGGATATCGTATTAAGGGACCGACGCTTGACGGTGAAACAAATATTAACAATGTCGGGGCTTTCAGATACAAGCGTTCGCCGATTCCTCCACGATTTAGGCATGAATAAAGTTAGTGCAAGGTGGGTCCCCAAACATGTCTCGGCAGATCAGCGTCAGCATCCTGTTGAATGTGCTCGATCCTTTTTGCTGATCTGTGGCTACTAAAACCCTTTAGACTTGTTGAAGAAAAATGTCACAGAGGTTAAAACTATTGTGTTCTACTTTGGCCTTTTTCAAAAGGGATCCGAAGGAATGGAGGCGAAAAAGAACCAAGATAATTAAGAGTCTATCAATCAACAAAAAAGGCTGGCTACGATTTTTTGGGATTGTGAGGGCATTATTCTCATAGACTTTAAAGAACGCCACAATCAACATTATGCAACACAAATTACGACAAAATATTCGGAAGAAAAGGCTACTGGAACTGCGCAAGACACAATTCGTGAATGCGGTTTCGAACAAATCAATCACCCTCTGTATAATCCAGATATGCCCCCCCCCATGTTTGGAAATTTGAAAAAGGATCTCCGTGGGCGCCATTTTACTGACGACGAAGAGGTGAAAGCTGCAGTTAGTATAAATTTTGAAGACGAGCCGAAGGAATATTTTTTATGAAACTATTGCTGAAATTATGTAAATAAATTTTAATAGTGAGTCTACGTTGTTTCTTTCATAGTCGGACCAGGAAATTAAACGGTTAATGTTTGTTAAAGAAACTCGACCAGTTTTTTTTATAAAACAAGAGTTTATAATTATTATTATAATCGAATTGCTAAGTCAGGGCTAGATTTATTCAATTCTTTGTGTTTATACGTTATATAATACTCCTACAGATTTGTTTCCAAAATTAAAGGAAAACAACTTGCATTCTTCTTCTTGTATGGCGCTACAACTCAAATCAAGCCTTGGCCTTCAGCTTTTACCCAAATTCCTGTCTGTCTCCTGACGTTCTTCTCCAACTTCTAACACCGAGTAGTCTGCGGGCGTCCGTTGCTATTGCATCTTATCGTTTTTTTTTTTTGTTCTCCCCACTGGTCCCTTGCTTTCGGTTTTCAATGCTTTCCTGGGTAGTCTTGCATCTTCCATTCTGATAACGTTATAAAGGAAGGATCGCCATGTAAAGGAAGGATAGCCATGTAAAGGAAGGATCGCCATGTAAAGGTGTCGTTGTTTAAAAGGAATCGGCGTCGGTTTCGTTGGTTAATAATTCAAACATCATTTCGGTACCGAGAGTTATTTTATTATCAGTATGTGTGTCTACTACCGCCTACACTACAACTACCACTACTGCTGCACCATTACAATTACCATTAACTAAACTTTCCTTCAGTCCGTCGACTTCGTTCTTAAGGTGTCAGCATGGCACGCGTCGAGTGTAAAGTCCGTTTCAACGTCCTGTTTGCTTGTCGGTGTATTTTACGGTTCATTGTCTTGTCATTTGTACTTGTCAGCGTCTTGTCGCAATTTACAGTGCAGTGCCATCACAACGTGCTCAGTCAACTGTAGTCTTTGTAAGCCCTTGCCTGGTTTAAAGCTTTGGTTTTTTCGATGTTGATTTCCAGTCCGATGTCTTTTTAATTTTTCATACGTTTCTTGGGCTCCTTCTACTGGTCGACTCATGACCTGCTGTTTTAAACATTTTCAACATCGTATGCTTCCCCCACGAGCTCTTATGACTGCAGTCATCCGTCTTCCTTCCGATACTTCTGATGACGTCGTCAGTCATTTCTTGAGGACTCTCCCATTCTTCTTCGGACAGGAATTCTTGACTTCTTCTGCCTAGCATCTCACAGATATGTTCAATCGGATTCAGGTCCGGAGAACATGTTGGACAATTCAGTTTCGTCATGCCCACTTGGTTTCAATTACAGCGAGCGACGTGACGGCGAGCATTATCTTGCATTAAGACGAATATGTGTGGCGAAATTGTACCACATGATCTTGCAGAATATTCCTAATGTACCTACCTATCTGCACTTAATCCGCCGCCATCAATCACCATCTCTGTGCATGCTTTGCATATCCGCCCCACACCATAACTGAGCATCCGCCAACAAAGACAGTAGGAGTAAAATTAAATTGTGCATTTTTGTTCTCTTTGAAGTCGTTAAATTTTTTCTCTATCGTCAATCGAATTTACACAGAAACGGCTCTTATCCGTGAACCCCATTGGTCGAAATTCCAATTCTGATGTTCCTGGGAAAAGTCGTGCTACTCGATGACGTGTCTGGAATATTGGGGCTTCTATTGGTACATACGACTTAAAACCAACTTCTTTGAGTCTTCTTCTGACTGTACGCTCACTTACGCTGATTCCACGAACTTCTTCCATGTCGTTTCTTGTTTGAATTGTCGTTTGACGCCTGTTCTGGAATGTTTGCAATGTTATAAATCGATCATCTATCTACTGCCGTGGTTGGGCGTTTTCTGCCTTGACCTATTCTTCTCACTTACGCCCCAGTCTGTCGCCAAACTCTAACACTACGATGGGTGGTCAATTTTTATTTGCCAAACATTTGAGCAACCTCACTGTAAGTTCGATCATTTTCGATTATTGCTACAGCCCAAGCGGTACCAGTAGGTGCTAAATCACCCATTTTGAAGTGATTGACAATCAAATTGACGACAAAAAAAACAATAATTTAAACGATTATTTATCAAAAAATACGAACGCATATCAAATGTAAGGTAACGCTTAACACAGCACAAAACAACTGAAAGAAATTGCAGCATGTAATTCCAAGTTGCAAGTTTTGCCAAATATGTTCAGCAAAATGTTACCACAACATATTGGTTCACAATAAAAATACCACAAGTGCAATCTAGCGATTAAACTTTGGCGTCCGCGATTATTGATCATCGAATATTATAAAACAAAACATGTGTGCATTAAAGATTATAAATATCGCGAGCGAGCGAGCGAAAATTGCGAAACTAATGGCTCGACCAGGCCGATGCCACCTGAGGCCTCGGAAGTTTATTGAATGCGGATCGGCGGGGCGTCTCGACGGAGGCTCGCCAGGACGCGGCTAGATTGAAAGTACACAGCGGCGGATGCGACGGCATCCAAGCCGATGATTACGGATGGTTCGTTGGCCATTGTTTTTGTGCCCTTATTTCGTCACATAAAAGTTGATTGTTAAATAAGCCAACGAGAAACCAGCAGAGCATGTTCTGCCTGTCTAATTAACTTTTAGGTAATCTTTTTAATGTTAATCAGACCTGCTACTTTGAATAAATTAGGATATGAACAATTTATAAACGAATATAAGTTCTTCTTCCTATTAACAGTTTTCCAGAAAAATGCTAACACATGTAAACATTAAATACCCGAAATCTGGGTGCGAATACGGCAATTTACACTGTTTAAGCCTGTCTGTCAAGTAGCTTTAGCAATAAGTGAGCGAATTTTTTAAGTGAGAATTTTAATTTACTCCTCCGAATTTATGTAGTAGGTATAGAAAATCATCTTTCTAACTAAAACTGATGTAATATCCAAAGCATAACGAATTTCTCTTCATCACTTGGCTCAGAAGTTAAAAGACGATTTTCAACAGACTTACATATCGTATATCAATTGGGCTGTATAAATCTAATACTTACACATCTACATCATACAATATGCATTTTTCATTTTGCTGGCTTTACCGGCTTATTTTAAATTGCGGAAAGTGATACATGGTTCTATCACGAGAGTGCGCGGCTCGTTCTCTACTATTTGTAGATCCATTATGCGATCTCATATTTTTAAAAGCAGACCGGTGTTTTCTTGCCGATGAACTGTAATGGAACCGAAAATGTATTTTTCCAAAAGAATTATGAATTTATAAATTTATTCGTTCGTTGTGCGAAATGTACTAATTAGAAAGGGGCCACGTTTTTAATTCGAACGTTGTTCGAATGCGTATAGCAAATTTGGATTTTTAAACGATTCGGTGAATAAACGCACATGAGCCGGGTACACGGTTTACTAATGCAAACTTTAATATTTAGTTCGTTCGGTATTCATTTCAGTCGACGGAAATGCGATGTGCATACAGCGTAAATAATATATGAAGTTTGTATAGTACCGTTTTGTTATGTCCCTGGCCATAAACAAAAGCAATTAACTCGTTTCATAAAAATTTTAATTGCAATCTTGCAATTAATATTGGAATTTATAAAGTTTTTACGTTTTACGTTCCATGTTAGAAGTCTCTTAGCCATGTCTGAAAATTACCATTATTTTTTCCATATGTTAAACAATTAAAAAATTTAAGGGCATTCTAATTGGTAAATGTAAATATAAATCGTTTGGTTCATAAGTATAAGAAATAGATGCTTTGTCAGGTTACCTGTTATTTATTTAAGGAGAAATTATTCATTTTTATTTATACGTGACTACATTTAAAAACTCTGGGAGAAAATCTAACTAAAATGAAAGTTATGAAAAATTAATGAGAATGATGAAAATAAAAGTTTAGAAAATATGCTCTGAAAAAATATGCGGGAAATGGAAATGAAAAATTGCGTGAAGGTGGAAAAATATGGACAATATAGAAAAGAAAATACAAAAAAGAGATGAATGGGCATGAGATAGCACAGAAGAAGAAGAGATGTAAATTACAGCAAAAAAGAAAAAAATGTAGATTTAGTAAACGCAAGAAAGGAAAGTATTGAATGGATTTTGGTATATTTTCTAGGAAAACACCGTGCGGAAATTTGTGAATTATGACTTATGAATTATAATTATTTAATTATTTCTACATGTACAGGGTGGGCAAATTTCAATGTTTTTATAGGGAATAACCATAAGAGATACACAAAAATTACCCTACCATCCTCGATGGCTTTTTTGGAGAAAAATTCAATGGTGAAAACCAAAGTTGGCTATCGTCTTTTGTTTTCGAGTTTTCGTTTTATGGCTATATCTTGCTTATTTGGAAAAATGAAGGAAAATAATGTCCACGTTATTTAGGCACTTCATTGATAAGAATGGAGTGGCGTTATGAGTTTTTTGAAAAAGTTCTCCAAATTCGAGTTGTGACATAAAGTTTAATTTTTAATGGAACTCATAGTTGGCTTTTGCTTAAATAAAAAGATAATTTTCTTCCATTTTCAACAATATATAACGTGTATGGCCAATTTTTTATTTTCGTTCAAGTTTTTCAAAAACTCGTACTTTACAAGGTCAGATTTACATTGAATATTCGAATTGACGTTCGTCAATCGCAACACACAATTGACATCGCCCCAAGTCCAATCCAACCAACCCAATCCGATTTCGGAAGACAGAAAATTGTGCAGCGGAGACTTTATGGGATAAGAATTCCTTGTCGAAAGCATCTAACTATTCCGCTTTCGGAAAGCGTCCCTAATTTCAAAAAAAAAAGATTGTCGATTAGGACAAACGCGCAACAGGCGATTAGGAAAAATGTTCAAGTCGATTGGCACAAACGTTCGTGTTGATTTCGCCAAAGACAAAATATTGTGCAGCGGAAATTTTGTGGGAAAATTTTCCGTGTCGAAATTGTCTAACAAATCCGATTTCGGACAGCGCCCCTAACTTCAGCGTTCGAAAAAAAAATTGTCGATTAGGACAAACGTACCCGTCGATTTGGACAAATGCGCACCCGGCGATTAGAACAAATGCGCACTCGGCGATTAGGACAAACGGTCGTCTCGATTTCGTCGAAGACAGAAAATTGTGCAGCGGAGAATTTGAAAGCGTCTAACTAGTAGCATGCAGCGCCCATAATTTTGGGGTTCAAAAACATTTGTCGATTAGGACAAATGCCCACCTGGCGATTAAGACAAATGTTTAAGTCGATTGAGACAAGAAAATTGTGCAGCGGAGATTTTGTAAGGAAAAAGATTTCCGTGTCGAAAGTGTCTAGCTCTGTGTTTCCCAACGTGGGGCCCACGCCCCACAGGGATTGTTAGAGGGGCAATTCGAAAATGTCAGTTGCTAGTCGAGTTGGGTAAACGTCCAGTATCAGCTGGTAATACAACGGGGAGACTTCAGACTGAAGCTAACTAAATAGGAACCTAACATAAAATCTCTTTGCAGCAAGCATCTCACTAAATTTAAATAATAAATAATTACTAATAGGTAATTAAACTAATATAGAAAAATCTTTCATTAAAATTATTTCGTACTGGAATTTCAGTTCTCCATTATATGTTTTGTAAATTTACTTACTGTGTTCCCTGCACAATTTCCTAGTGATTTCTTCATGAAACCTATCATTTAAGTTTCTTCACTGAACAATTAAATTTTTGAATATTCAAAATTATGTACATGTTACATAGGGGAGAACAAGAATTTGAGAAAGGCTTAGGTGGGGCATGGCACAAAAAAGGTTGGGAAAGACTGGTCTAGCTGGTTCGATTTCGGACAGCGGCCCTAATTTCGGCGTTCACCAAATTTTTGGCGATTAGGACAAATGTACCCGTCGATTAGGACAAATGCGAGCCGGCGATTAGGACAAACGCGCCAGTGTCGATTGGGACAAACGTTCGTGTCGATTAGGACAAACTTTCGTGTCGATTTCGCGAAAGACAGGACAAAATTGTGCAGCGGAGATTTTGTGGGGAAAAATTTAAAAGACGCCATATTTGATTTTCGCCCCATACGATGGCACTTTTTTTCTTTTCTGAATACAACTATAATCACACATCACCCTGTACTTAATTTTATGTTATATTATTACTTATAAAAGTAAGTACAGAGTAATCATTGATTGTAACATACGATTTTAATTAGAAAAGAAATTTTATCGTATGAGGCGAAATCCAAATATGGCGTCCAACTTGATGATGATTCTGATGAATAGGAAATGTTGCACGAACATTCTATTGCATAATGCACGCATCAAAAAGTTACGCTAAGTTTTTACTGAATTTCTAAATAACTTTTTTTTAGTTTTTTTTAACATCTCAAAAACTAATAAAGATAGGTAGAATTTCTTTTCGAATTATTAATGAGTAACAAATTACGCAACTTTATCCCAAATTAACCGACTCTGTAGGTCTTAAGCTAAGCGAGATAACAATGGTGGGAATAGAAAAATATGCACTCCGAGGTTTTAACTTTTGTCTCGCAATAAATGATTTATATTTCTTTGAGTATCCTCAGTATTCCCAGATCTTCTCTTGTTTCACTCAAATTTTTACTTCATTTTCTTCCCATCTCCCACTCTTCCCCCAATTTGAATCACCAGCATTCCCATCACCAATACCCTACATATAAGTAGGGTATTGGTAAATACACAGAACAAGGAGGCATGGACATTAGCCTCCCCTTTTTTTAAAAAAAAAAGTCCAATTTATATTTATGCGAAAATATTCAAAAATTTACCATCTAGTATTAGACGAATATCTCTCCTACGTGAATTTAAAAGTGCATTGACAGTGTATTTCACAGCTAAGTGCTTTTATTCTGTCAATGAATACATCTCAGAAAGACGTTTGTAACTTTATATCAACATGTATTAAGTATATGTTTTTTTTTACTGTATCTTGTAATTGAGTCCTCTAGTTTCAAAACCCCCTAAATCCATTTTTAATGTTATATAAGTTAGATAGCATAACAGGATCCTTATGAAAATCTCTACTGATTTGTAAACTCTAATAATGTCAAACCCCACAAATTCCGTTTAGAATTCACTGTTAAAATTTTCCTTAGTTTCAAACTCCACCAAATCTGTTGGAAATAATTTTCAAACGCCACTAAATCCATATCAGCTAATCAGAACGTGAATAAACAAAGCTACAACTCCAACTTTGAGTAATATAAATCCGGATCTATTAGTCTAATTTCATTTCGTTCTTGTTGTTTTTCAAATAATAATTTTCTTTTGTTTTTTTTTTCATTGTTACGCTTTTTCTTTTTTCAAACCTACTTTGTTCGGAATCAAAACACACGCAATCCACAATATTGACTTCCATTCCATTAAAATCAATAATTGGCTTCAAACACCACTAAATCCATCTTTTATTTTCAAAATTGTGACTTTCTTATATATTGTTTGTCCGCTGTGTCATTTTAGGATCTAATACTGTATAGCAATTTGGGGGGAAAAAATCATTAACGTGTTACCGTTACAAGTTAGTTACACAGTTTTTCTTAATTTCTGAAAAAGTCACAAAAGTGGATTTAGGGGGTTTTGAAACCAGAGGATTCGATTGTTTGTTTTATTTTTATATTTGTATTTTGAGAATGTCTATATCTACAAGGATCAGGTGACAATAAATATTATCATTATTATATCCATTCCCACTCGTCAAAACCTACATTTACGGAAACCTTCATCCATGGAATATTTATTTGCTCTGTCAAGATTCTGACACCTGAATTTCTCTCTTACGTTCGCCCTTTTTTGTATATTTTATTATCACATTTTTCATCTGTTCAAACCTCCTCTGACCGTCTACCACTGTCCATAAGTACAAACTAAGTATAAATACTCATTTTAATGCCAGCCACCTTTCCATACTTTATAATTTCCTGTATCGTCATGTTTTTCCACGTCTTCCTACCGCTCTCCTTCAACTCTCATACATCACCAACCACTTACATATTACTGATTCAAAAAGGAAATGATGCTTTTAATAATAAATCTTGGGATATTTAACTATGTAAAGTGAAATGAGTTAGAGAATGAATAAAATAATAACAGAACATTTTAAATCTAAACATCGAAAGTAATACCTTAACTGCCGCCGACATATCGTCTAGTCGTATTAAAATATTCTTGCGAAATGTGGAATATTGTAATTCTGTGGTTTCGCAAGTAAGCATGACCCACATAAATATCGATCTCGCCTGGGAACTATGTGAAGAGAACTTCTAGAATATCTAATAGAACCTACTGCACACGTTGGAATTAGTTAATCTGTGTGTTGCCCATTTGTACGCGATGAGTTCGTCGCTCTCCATTTTCATTTTCATATTTATTTCCGTCATCTGTCATCAATTTGAATAAGAGGCATTTATATAAAAAAATAAATATACGAAACGACAACCATAAAATTTGAAACGGCGTTATTTTTCTGTCCCTTAAATTATTTCTCACGTAAATTAGTCAATTACGTAATTTGTTTTTAAATTAAATTCCTTTAAAAAATATAAATTCTAAACGTAAATCGAAGCTTTACGTGACCGTGACATTCATTCAGCGCACTAATTCGCTTCATTTCGATCCGTAAAAGAGAATTTTGTTACAGAGCGAAAGACGAGAGCAGCATTTCACTCCTGGTCGTTTTACGTCCATAAAGCTTCCCGAAGGCCCGCCGCTGGAAGGTGTAGCTCAACTTCTCGATTTTCCCCGACACAGACTTCGACTATTAGAGAAACTTGGCGAGGGAGATTTCGGCATGGTAAGTTTTT
>JAFFZR010025004.1:0-10409 GCA_018397195.1 Lethrus apterus | reverse complement strand
TACAACCGTAAATATGAAGAAGAAAATTACCGAAATTCGTTAAATATAAATGTCGCCTGCAATGTCATGTTGTCTGTCCCTAAATGTTTCATAGCAACGGTGTCAACAAGTACGGACATTTTGCCGTAGTTGCCGTGGACACTGCGTCAAATAATTTACTTTATCGCACTTGTGTTATAATGAATTACTTTACGCACTGTGTGGAGTGCGAAAAAGCCTACTTTATGCACCGGTTGTAGATAAAATAAATTACGTTTGATGTTTAAATATTATTATAAGTCTACAATGCTTTCATTTCTTCTTGGCTACCTTTCAAAAAAACGTCTGTGTATTCGACAAAATGAACAACGGCAACAACTATAAAAAACTAAACGTTCCGACGGTTTTAAATTCGAAGAGTACTGGCGGTTCGGTCCTGGATTTGTTAGAATCGACGACACCCAGCTTGCACCAGATGTGCGTCAGAATGAGTTTTATTGGAGACCCTTGTAAATCAGATTGCTACCGCCGTTTGATGACTCCTGTCATTTTGAGGTTCTACCATAAAGAATGCTATTATTGTTGGATATTAAATTACGATTTATTCAATTATTATCCGAATTTAAATGCCAACTTTTCTATAATCAAAATCTACCTATCATGGAGGTGACGCTGTAAAAAAAATCCGGATTGCTTTATTACTTTGATAATAAAACGCTATCAAAGTCAAATTTCACATTGATTATATTTTAGAAAAAATTATTCAGCCATTTTGTAGATTGGACATTTAAGATTATGCCTTCTAATTTTAAGTTTTTTTTGACAACTAAAAAAGGGTTTTATTTTGAATATGCTATACGATGGTCCAACCTGTATACAAGCTGGTCCACAATTTTGTGCCGTAATTGCTAGAACTGATAGTACGTTCAAAAATAAGGGTACCTTACTATATACACTTTTTTCCAAAATATATTCATTTCTCATTTTACGCAAAAGCAGCCTATGTCCACAACATAAACGTGGGAAATTTTGGCGGACACGGAAAAAACATTTTAAGTCTATGAGTAAAAGTGAAAAGACAACCTAAGTTCATTCGTTTTATACATCTTACCGACTTTTAACTGATCAGGTGATTATGGTGTAGTGTTTATGTTCATGTTAATATCTTTACCGTGTTGTTTTGTGTGCCAGTGAATATGAGAATGAAGGTTATATACCTAGTGCTGGTCAGAGTACAAAGAAAAGAAAGTCATTCGTCATTCGGAAGAATTACTACAGCGAGTAAAAAAAAATGCGACAATGAGCCACGAATCCGGTAATCCGTGTTCTTGTAAACACGCTAAGTGCTTCGAAAACACCAACGTTGAAGAAAGAAGAACGTTGTTAAAGAATTTTAATTTGATGGGATGTAACAATAAGCAAAGTGCGTTTTTAGCTGGTCTCATTACTGTAAATTCAATCAAAAGACAAAGACCACGAAAATATGAAGCAAAAAGCAATTTACGCAATAACAGCTTTAGTTACAAAGTGAGAGTAGTTCGTGAAAATTGAGCTGTCGAAATTCCTATATGTAGAAAGGCATTCTGTTCAATTTTTGGAATAACTTCAAAAGCGGTGAAGACAATTCAACAATCTTTGACAACCACAAGTGACCCTCCAGTAGATACGATAGGGAAACATGGCAACAGAAAGCAAAAGAAATCCGAAGAAACTAAAGCAAAAGTGGATGCTCACATTCAATCTTTGAAAGGTAGAAACTCTTAGTATAGCATACATGACTCTCGCAAAGTATATCTACCGGAGGAACTGAAAAGAAGTTGCATAAAATTTATAGCGAAATGAACCCTGAAAATTTAGTCTTTTACGAGTTTTACCGAAATATCTTCAATACAGAATACAATATCTAGTTTGGATATCCTAGTACGGATGACTCAGTGCGATGAGTACACGACTAAAGTAAGAAAGAGAAACGAAATTTTACAATGGAAATCTGCGTCCAGAAAGATCTGGAAATAAAGAATCTACGAACACTGAATGAAGTTCATTTAAGAAAAGCTAACATGTTTTATACTAGAAAAAGATTGGCTAGAAGGAAAGCCATTACAAGTGCAAATAATGAAGTCTGTATGGATTTTATGAAAAATTTGCCGATGCCGCATATTTCTAATGACTAATGACGTGTATTATAAATGTTCTTTCAACTTCAGAAGCTTATTTTGTACATATGATCAAGCATTAGCCAAAAAAGGAGCAGATGATGTAGTATATATGTATATGCTTGACTATTTTTGCAATAATATCTTGTCCATTGAAGTGAGACACATTGATATATTTTGTGACTCGTGCGCTGGGCAAAACAAAAATTTCATCGTTTTTTCTCTATCTTCATCACCTGGTACACGGCATGAATAGTTTTGAAACAATCCAATTAACATTTCCGGTCACAGGACATAGTTACATGGAATGCGATAAAAACATGGGGCTCATTAAAATCAAAGTTCGAATTGAAGTCCCCTCACAATTGAATGAAAATATATGGTAATCATGCCTTAAACCTGCGCCTTTCTCGGTAATAGAGTGCGACAGAAAGATTTTCAATAATTGGAGTAGTTACCTGACAAATTTTTTTACAAGACCCACAAGCTTCCTGACAAGACCCATTGCTCAAGTAATCTTTGAAAAACAACATCCAAGAACCCTTAAATTAAGAGACTCATTTTCCGGCAAAAAATGAACATCCAAAACGGGTCGATTTTGTGGAAGTGAAGCTAGAACATATTGTGAAAATCTTCCCAAAAGTAATCGCCAAATCAAGCAAAGCTGAACTAAACTTCGCAACGCCAAAAGCCGAACTTTTTATTAAGCATCGTTATTTTTTTTTTTTTTTATTTTTGTTTTACTTACATTATTTTTGCAACGCTTTACGTTTTCTTACAAAATAAAGGTATATTCGTGTATGTTTAATTGAATGTAAAAAACAAAATTAACGATTTTTGTTTTTCATCCTTTGTTAATAGACAATGGTAGTTAGTCTTCCATTAACTGCTCTTTCGTCGGTATCACTGACAATCTTGAATTAATTCACGATTTTTTGCCCAGTAATTCCATTTTTGTAATTCGAACATTGCTGCTAATACAATGTAGAGAAAATGACCATACTTTAGTTTCGACTTCTTTTCACCTCTCCTACACGTAGGTGAAGTGGTGACCTCACGTCATTGGTACACCTGTATATGTTATATGTTGTTTTTGCAAGTCTTATTTTAAATAGTTTCTGTATGCTTGGAATACTGCTTGTTCATGTTGGGAGTGGTTGCAGTTTTATTGATTATATTATTTGTATATGCCCTTTTTTTATATGTTCAATGCAGGTTTGATATCTTTGTTGGTGATTGATGCCTAAAGGGTTATTTTTTTTTATTTTCTTCTTTTAGTCATATGAACTTTAAATTTGTTGTTATAATGTCGATGTATTGGTAAATGTTATTTACATGATTTTATCGTCTCTACATATAATTTATGTATCGTATATATCTGAATATTTTGTATTTTCTAAAAATACAAACTTTTACGTGTTCTCCGAAAGTTTTAGACTAGAAAAATTATTAGAAATGTATCCACTCTGTTCAAGACAATGTAACAGTGCAAAGAAATAATAGACAATGTTTCGTCCTTTTTGATTATATCCAGTTCACAATTTGAAAACGTTTTCATGGAAGTCGTGTTTTTTTTTTACAATACGCATTTGCAAAAAGCGAAAAATCATATTTCATGACACGGAAATGTTAATTAAAAAACGGAATTACATTGTAAATAAAGTTGTCATCATTTGTAGATAAAACGATAAAATGTTGCTAAACAATTTAAAACATTAGAGATTTCATTAATGCAAATAATTATAAAATATGTACACAATATGCTATTCATTAACAAACAAGTAAAAACACAATAAAATATTTTGTGTAACAAATATGGGCAAAAAACCTCACATGAAAGCTCTAACCACAAATGGATTCTAAAAAGTGCCAGAAAACCATATTTTACAGTTTCATTTTTCTGTATCATATTTCGTTAATGTTATATAGCGATATATGGTGTATTTTTTTGTTGGCTTGCACGTTCAATGTCCCTCGAGAGACTTATAAAATAAATTGACCAAGTGGAAAATTTCTCTCGTAAGTGTTGAAGATGAAGACCTTTAAAATACATAAATTTTCTGGAAATAGCTTTCTATAAAAAAGAAGTTGTTGACTTTTTATAGCACTTTAAATTAAAAACAACACACGCTGGGCTAAGCATGTTTATGAATTATCAACTGTTTTTATACCTATAACGTTTTACATTATTTCATAACAAATTTTAACAACTATTACGTTAGTTAATACGGAGTGTCTATGGAATAAGTCAATTTTTTTTAAAATTAGTTCTTTCGAAAATTACCGCTTCATCATGTTCATGTTGAAAACAAACAATTTAAGAACAGTTTTAACTTCCGTCCTCATTTAAATTTCATACGGTATTTCTTTCGTTTATGTGTATATTTCCAAATTTCTTCAGATTTTTGAGCATTTATAGTTGCATGATTGAATTTTCTCGTTTTATTGTCTAATAAAAATTTACTAAAGTGACATTGTAAGAATAGTTATCTATAGGGTGAGTCGGGAGGATCGCATCAAACTCAAGGATTGTATTCTACATGTAAAAATAATTAAAAAAAAAATCAAATGTTTTATACGATATTTCTTTGTTTTCAAGTTATAGCGTCAAAACAAAATTTCCCACACACACACTGTTCTAATCATTACATCCTTGTAATAAATGTTCAAAAACACTGCCATTGACTTCTAAACATTTTCTGCTTCGTCTAAGAAGGGCGCCCGTTGCTCTTGTGATGGATTCATGTCTTTCTCTAATATCGGCTGCAGCATTTCTAATACAATTAGTCAATTAGTGCATCCCGAGGGTCGACTTATACTTTATAAATTTCATTTTTCATCCAAAAGATTAGTCCAACGGTGTGAGGTCGGGTGACCTTGGAGGTCAACTAATAGGAGCACCGGGATCAATCCAACGCCCTAGAAAACTTACATCCAAATGTTGCCTGAACTGATGAGCGAAATGTTCAGGAATTCCATTGTGCTGATATAGTGCAGTGAATCTATCAAAAAATAAGCCAAAATCTACATAAAATAACGTAAGTTGGGTGATAGTATAATTTGTTAGAGGGATGTTTTCTGAGCATAATGCCGGGTATGAGGGGTTCCTCGAGTGTCAGTGGCGCCGCTATGGCGATTAACGCGTTTAATTCGATATCTCGAGAACGAATCATTTTACACAAGAAACTACACAGACCTTTTCTCTTATAAATTTCCTAACTTTTTTATTCGACACTTTATTTTACAACACCAATACTTGTCGAGTTATTTCGTTAGAAATTCACAAACTTCCGTATTTTCGTCTGTTTTTTTGCCTTTACCTCCCTACCCGTTCACTTTTATCGAATTTTATCTATTATCAAAGACACCATTTAATTATCCACATCTTTCGTTTAAAACTTTTTTCTCTACAAACAATACATGCGATATCGTAATTTGGGTGATATATATATTCTGAGCATAATGCGCCTGGCTTGATTCACCTACTGACTGGACTAAGCAGCCTTAACATTTGAAATAGCGCGTCCGTGAAAACGCGTAACGACGATAGCGCGGAGTTCGATCGATAAACTAAGCAATAACTACCAAAGTATTGTTAGTACAGAAATAAGTTTTAAACAAAAGATATAGATAATTAAATGATCTCTATGTTTGATAATAGATAAAATTCGATAAAAGTGAACGAATAGGAAGGTAAAGGCAAAAAAAAAACAGACGAAAATACGGAAGTTTGTGAATTTGTAACGAAATAACTCGACAAGTATTGGTGTTGGAAAAAAAGTTTCGAATAAAAAAGTTAGGCAATTCAATTTGTAAGAGAAAAGGTCTCCATAGTTTTTTTGTGTAAAATGATTCGTTCTCGAGATATCGAATTAAACGCGTTACTGGCGATAGCGGCGCCACTGACACTCGAGGAACCCCTCAAATCCGGTATTATGCTCAGAATACTCCCCTCTAACAAATTACACTATCACCTAAATTACGTTATTTTATGTAGATGGATTGACCTATTTACTGGACTAATAACACATTTGCATTTTGATGTTTAGAGGAATATTTATAAAAAAATAAAGTACTGGTCTCCTGAGAGGCGATGCTCCAAAATGAAAGGACCAGTTAAATAACTACCAACCTTACCATTAATTTGAAAACAAGGGAAAAAGCGACATTTATTACAAGGATGCAATGATTAGAACAGTGTGTGGGAAATTTTGTTTTGACGCTGTAATTTGAAAACAAAGTAATATCGGATAACAACATTTGAATTTTTTTGAATTATTTTTACATGTAAAATACAATCCTTGAGTTTGGTGCGATCCTCCCGACTCAACCTGTAGATATATTTTATAAATAATTGTTTCTTACAGCTGTTAAAAAAGCATGAGTGTGAACAACCACCACCACAACAATAAAATACTCAATATTTATTGCTGTAGTTACATGAGGAACCTGTTTATTGGGGTCCGCAAAGTTTGTGTCGTTTGTCTGAAGGAAAAACCATACCGTCATAAAGGAGCTGCAGACGGCGAAAAAATACGATAGAGAGAATCGAGAGATACATGAACAGAGTTTTGGATATGAGAATGATAGAGGTGTTTAAGGGGGAAGGGAGCAAAATCATCGTTGTCAGTGAAGTTGAAGACGTAGAAAGTCAAGGGGAAAATCATGAGAGAGAAGAAGCTGATAGGAGGAAGGATATTTATTAACCGTGATCTGACGAAAAATGAAATAGTGATACAGAGCTTGATTTTGAAGCAAGCCTGTCCACGGCGGGATATAGTAAGGTGACGTGAGAATTCAGTTCGAAAAAATAGATTATAGTGGGTCAGTGTAGGAGAGGAAACAGAGAAGCGGTACGTGCGGGTTCAAAGGATGATGGAGATGGATGAAAAAGAAAAGGAGGGGAGTTGTACAGGCATTCCCTTACATTTCTCCCTCTTCTCTCTGTTTACTCTTTTCGTTCTGGCCCGTTGACATTTCCATCTGAAATTCCTTGTGTCCTTTATTTTCTTTTTCTTGCTACCAATTCATCTCCTCCTGCGAAGTCTACAAATCCCAACATATAAAATTGAAAGTTTTACCAATTCATCTCCTCCTGCGAAGTCTACAAATCCCAACATATAAAATTCAAAGTTTTATATGTTGGGATTTGTAGACTTCGCAGGAGGAGATGAATTGGTAGCAAGAAAAAGAAAATAAAGGACACAAGGAATTTCAGTTGGAAATATCAACGGGCCAGAACGAAAAGAGTAAACAGAGAGAAGAGGGAGAAATGTAAGGGGACGCAATAATGTGGGTGAAAAAATATGGGGTTAGGGAGCAAAAGGAAGCATAGACGAGCAGGATAGAATGAATGTATTGTTGGAAAACAGTAATAAATTACCTATGGCAAAAAGAAAGTGAAAGGGATACAGGATAGTACGAAAGGGGAAAGAACCAGCAACTATAAATGAAATAGCATATTGTGTTGTTATGAAAACGTCATCAAAGGTTCAACTATTGCTTTTGGTCCATCGCAATGTACCTTCCGGTATTTCAACAAACGATGAAAGTAACCACAACAACAGACTAACAACAAATGTTGAAACTGATATCACAGCAAATATTTCAACTTTCACCAAAAGAAAGAAACAATAAGAAGCAATGTAGCAAATAATAAAGACGATATAGACGACTTCGGATAAGCCCCAAACAAAGAAGAAAATGTGAGTAGTAGTAGGGAAGAAGTAATCGCTCGAAATAAAATCGAAATAGGCTATTTCATGAGGAAACAGAACGTCCAATAAAAATAAGTAATAAATTCTAAGTACTGAACCAAGAAGAAAAAACAAAATACTGATGATGACCGCCTGTGTAACAGAAAATATCAAGAGCTTGGTGGGTTGCAGGAACACAATATCAAAATATGTCTTGAAAACTTCGGCAAGGAGAAAGACAAAATACAAACGTAATAACTTCGGAAAAATAAACATAACCTATTAGTCCTGTAGACGAAAGAAAACATTCAGTGATAAAGAAGCATCAGTTACTAAAAAGCTAGACAGAGTAGATAACCACATAACCTACTGCTCATAATCTTCATACACTTAGAATCGAATGACAATAATAATTATTAATTAATTTATCTTACCTTGCATGAACAAATATCATCTGTGTTCTCACGTATGTTTTATTTTAAAAAAAAATTAAAATATACAGGGTCTTCCTTAAATAAGTACAGATATTTTAACAGGTGATGACCTTAACCCAAACCCAAATCCGCAAAAACGGCGGTCCTATCTTCATTTTAAATTTTCGAAAAATGTCATTTTTTATATGGGCATTCGGTTTTGTGTCCATTTCAATATGTGTCGCGTTGAAAATCAACTTCCTTCGGCGGGAATAACATGAAATGTTGCAAAACAACCTTTATTGATGATAATTCGGCGTCATATTTTACTCAAAACTTAAAATATTTTTTTCTGGCATACCCTTCAACATAGGGCCGTCATTTTTGGTCGTCATTTGGGGTTGAGCTATTGTCAGCTATCACCTGTTAAAATATCTGTACTTATTTAAGGAAGATCCTGTATATTAGGTTATTTATTAAAAAACATATTAAAATTTGTATTAAAATATTTAAAATGTTACTTTTAAATATTTTCGTCAATTATTGTTTTTATTTGCACATAACGCGTTTCGGCAGTTTGCTATTTTCAACTGAACTGTTTAGTTTTAATAAATAACCTAATATACAGGATGATTCCGAAATAAGTACAGATATTTTAACAGGTGATAGCTTAAAATGTGTTGGTATACCTGGTACTAACTCTAAGAAAATTTAGGAGTATTTCGTTGTCGTATAAAAATAGAGTCACCACATTTTAAATTTCTTCAGAGCAAAAGACACACTTCTTGGTATCTTTTGCTCTGAAGAAATTTAAAATACACGGAAGTTCGTCGTATAAGGACATTCTAAATGCGTTAAAAGTGTCGCTCACTCAATGTGCCAATTGAATGGGAAATTTTGCAACCAACGGCTGTAGGTGTGCAGTATACAACCAGCTCTAACTTTGAGGTTCCAGACGATCAACAACCATAGGGAAAGAGCTTGTAATAACCTAAAACATCTGCCAACTGGAGAACAACGTACTAAAAATGTACTCACAAATTTGTTGTTTTATTATTCAGGGAAATCTTGAATGAAACAGCTAAAAATGAGTAGTTCCTTGACGAGATCATCCAGCAGGCTACCTCAAATACTACCCGAGGCCCCAATAAAATGTGATACCGTGGACCATCAATCAAAATCAGGAAAAAATAGCAGCAAACGAGATTCAAAGTGGATAAGAAATTTTTAAACAAAACAACGAAAGACCAAGAAATTCTATTGAGACTGTAAATGAGAGCATTCAAGATTAATTGGATTAGCACCAGTCGACTATTCTCTTTGGAAATCTAGGAAGAAGCTAAAAAGACTGCAGCTATCAATAATACCAGTTAAAACTGAAAATAAGTGGGCAAGAAGTAACAAAAAGAAAGCAGTATTATTCTCAAAATCATCTGGCTAGTCCATTCCTTAGCACATCCTGACAAGCAAACGATGTAGAAATACAAAGCTACCTCTAAGCCCAAGAACAAATATATTTGGCTTTGAAGAAATTCAAGAAAATAGATGTAAGGAAACACATTACTTCGATCTTTTTTATATTATTTTAATTTCTACGTTTTCTTTTATTTTCCATACGTATGTCCATATGTATATATTTATACTATGTATGCACATTATATGTGCTTTTTTATTTTCCCAGGCACCTGTTTAATTATAATTAAAACTTTTTCTTGGTTTTTTTCGGAGGTAGTTTGACTATTTGAAGCATATCTCGAGTTAGGAACAACCAATCTCGCCGTTCGGCATATCAAATTAAACATAATCGAATAACCAATAAATGTTACTAATATTGTTTTTCAGTCGCTTCTGTAGTTTCAGTGCAATGGGCCATCATATGACAAAAAAAAATTTTTTTTTGAGCCAAATCAAAATCGATAATTCAATCTATCGCCGAGGAAATGTATAAATCGTGGAAATATACCCAGTTCCTTATTTTTTTAAGTATAGTTTGCACTTTTACGAAGAGAAAAAGGTATTTAGAATGAAAATCTATGTAAAAATGCCGAAGTTATGATCAATTATATGTGAAAGCACCAAAATTCAATTTTTGTATTTTTTCCTTATTTATAGCGTATGATGCAGTTTTACTCATTCCATTTATTATCATTGTACTATTTCAATAT